>WSTZ01000035.1:1607-41347 GCA_019632295.1 Tulasnella sp. 418 | reverse complement strand
CGATATTTCAGGTGGATTGTATTCTTCTACTTGAAGGTGAATAAGATGGTAGTAGTGACTAAGAGTGTCATATTCTAATCCAGACTAGGGGTACCAATTTAACCTTCATTTGCCGCGATGAAGCTTGAAACTAGCTTGCACTCCTTTGCCTGCTTCGATGTCTGCCATACACTTTGCATCAACCTCCCGCCCTATTTTACACTTTTCAACCACAGCATCAACCATGTCAGCGGGAACGCAGACGACGCCATCCACGTCAGCGACAATAAAGTCACCAGGTGAAACATCAACTTCAGGGAACTCCTCGGCGGGTGAACTAGCATCACCAGGATTTGGAATAGGTTTGATTGTTATCTTCTCATTGATTGTAGATGGGCGTGTATGGCCACCCTGTCCAACAGTGCTTTGTCCCCTTGCGAAAACCGGGAACGTTCTTGCACGATGCTCTGCCAGGTCGCGACAACGCCCGTCGAGAACCACCCCAATAGCGCCCTTGGCTTTGGCTCCTGCTGTCATGAGTCCTCCCCAAATAGCGGACTTGACATCTAGTCGTGTCGTTAAGAGCTGGATGTAGTGTTTGAAGGGTTGAAGGTACTTACAATTTGGAGCAGTGATGATAATTACAGAGCCCTCTGGCGCTGTGTCCACAAAATGTTCCTGAAGACTTGGTGATGTCTTGTCTGAAGCTGGCACCATCTTCACGGTATACGCGGGTCCGCACATACTTGTCTCAACATTATCCATTGAAGGTGAGTACATTTTGATATCCGGAATGAATCCCCCCCCTCGTATACCCAGCTTGGTCAACGCATCGGACACTTCACAAGCTGAGAATTCGTGCAATCGCATCTCTGGTTCTGCCTGAGGGGTTGGCATAGATTTACGAATGGAGGACCAATGAAGGGAGTTTGATTTCAGTTGTATTGGGTAAGCAGTGCGTTGGATATTAAGTCGTCGTACGAGAGACCTTGTGATATACATGATCAAGAGCAGATTCAAGTCTGGGGTTGTGAGCTGCTTCACAGCATGGGACGCACCTCAAACTCGCGTTGCTTACCGACTTCCACCGAAGAAGCTCGTGATAACTCATGTTGATCGCTATTTGTCCGGCATCGTCCAGAGTGTGTTGTGCCGGGACTACGTATGTGCACATACGTCAACTATACTCGACGAATGAAGCAGTGGCATCCAGTCTGAATCTGCTCAGATTGGTTGGGTGGTTCGGGTGCATTCTTTGGCAGTGCTTGACTTGTGCACAGTTTCGGTACGAGTACTCGGACATGCAGATCTGGTAAGTGAAAGTATTCCGGATTTGGAGGTGCCCCTCAACGCATCTAGTATTCATATAGAGCCACGCTGTGCTCACCCAAAAAATCTTTACATTTGAGACCAGGCCATGTCGCTTGTCGGGAAGAGCAGACCTGCTAACCACCCGAAAGACTTCGGCTCCGTCGCGACAAAAGTTCATGACTCTGGATAAACGGGATCAAGACTGTGGACCGTACCAGAAAGGTTATGTCCGGAGGTTGCCGTATATTGTTGAGATTATGATGGAAAGTGGAGATTTGACTTCGGAGTTTATCTCGTGAAGGCTCTGAGTTAGTTGACGTTTTGCCATGCAATCCTAAGCGCATTTCTTGACGCTCGGTGACACAAGGCTGGCTTGGCTCCATAGCGGAGGCAAGTTTGACCTGAAGAAAGTTATTTTGGGATAGAATCACCATCGGCTATCAGGACACCCTTTTTTGTCGGGTGAGCTAGTGCCTTCATACTACAAGACTCCAGGGAGCTCCACCTCTAATGAATGACATTGTATTTCTGGCTTGTGATAAGGGGGGTTTAGCGACACATCAGTCTAAAATCGACGGCGCTTGTCTGTCTTGCCAATGACGCACATGGCCGGTGACACCCTTTCTGCGGATTCACTTCAATTGAGTCTGGAAAATCCCTTGACATATCTACACTGAAATGAAAGATGAGTAGACGACATCCGCCTGCGCAGCAGAACGACCTAGTTACAAAGCGATACTTCTACCCAAACGGGTATGGGCTCGGCAACTCCTTTGATTGGCAATTCTCGCAGCCATATGGTTCCTCGCATAGTTCATGTGTACATTACAGTTCCCGGTTTTCTAGACTTCCGCCTCATACCACCGAGGTGGTTGTCCTTCAGGCAACGATTCCCTTGCAGTGTGATGTACCTCTACACCTTAACCGGCCATTAGACGAAATATGACACGAACTGTCAAACTGTAGAAATCGGAGACCAATGCAAAGCACGATGTCGCAATGCAAGGTCGATGCGAAGTCGACGCGACGGTGATCACTTACCATTGACTCCGTGTGGACTCGATGCTGCGGCACCGGTCTGACCACACGTCATGCGGACTCAAAGTCCCAAATAAGGGAGAAAAAGCTATTGCTCTAAAGTAGCAATGGTGGCAACTATTCCAGAAAGTCAAAGCGAAATACACTGCAGCGGTGCTCCGAGTCTCATAAACTTGTTTGGGGTCGAGGCAAAATCAACCTCAGCTGTTTTAGGAAATGCTGCACCAGATATGGATTTTCATAACCACCTTGTTTCATTCAGTGTTACAGAGAGGGGTTGGTGTACGACTCGTATCGGCAGTGCTGGGGCCAGTCGCAAAAGCCATTTTGAACAATCACATGATAAGGGCCCTTAATTAGCCCCTGAGCGCTTGGCATTCAAGGATTGCCAACAGCCACGTTTCTGGACATCAATACCACCGGTCAAGCATATCTCCGTTGATGCTTTTCCAAAGACAATGCATATTTTAATGTAAACAAAACCAACCATGGGTGAGTCGGATAGACTGATCAAAAGAGTCTAGCTAGGAGGGAACAGACAACCCTTTCCCTTCTTGCTATCAATCATGTCCTTTTCAGGCACCCGCACCCCCATCATCTGCGCGCGCCATGAAATAAATAACGTCAGGACTCCTGTCGTGGCTTGATCGTTCCCCACCACGCCTACAACTCGCAGCTCGCGATCATTCATGCCATGACTACAGAGACAGAATACACGCAAGTCATTGAGGACACAGCGCTCATCATCCAATACGATCCGTACCGATTCAATGCATCAGCTTCACGCGGATGGGAGAGCTCTTATACTGATGGCAATTCCCCCACTGCGGACGGCTTATGGCTTTTGGGACAAGGGGATTCAAGACATGTAACGAGTCGGGCGGGGTCCACGCTTCAGTTCAGTTTTCATGGTTCGTCCCCCCTTTTTCTTCTGGATTTATTTTTGTCTCGTCTCAAGCGCTCACTTTGTTTTGATCCCAACTAATAAAGGACACGGTATAGACCTCGTTGGTCTTCCTGGAGGGTTTGCATACGATGTTATTTTGGATGGAAGTTCCGTTGGAACAGGGAACGCAGGTGGCGGGATTCTAGCATCACTCCGTAACCTTGAAGATAAAACTCATACCATCCAGATTGTGGTTGGAGAGAGTGATGGTACTACCGACGCACTTTTTGTTTTTGACAAAGCGCTCTTGCTTATCGGGAGCGGGTACTCCAAGTGAGTTGGAATTTTCATGGCTAAAAGGGACCAGGGCGCTGATATCTTTCCCTGAACAGCGCCATTGTCAGCAGCGAGAACATTGATGACAATGATCAAAGGCTGACGTATACAGGTCAAGGCTGGCAGCGAGCAACCTCCCCTTACCTGATAGCCTCAGATGTCGGTGTTCATCAGACAAGAACAAACGGTGACTCCGTCACCTTTGAATTCGAAGGTAGGTATGTTTCAACCCTTGACATTAGATCTCGCTGACCTAGTCGTATCAAGGGATATCTATATATCTTGCTGGGAATTCGAACGGAGACTGTAGTACTTACAACGTCGCACTCGATGATCAACCACCTGTAACCTACGATTCAAGGACGCTCCAGTTCATTGGGGACAATACTTTCTTTTTCGCCAGCGGACTAGACCCCAACGTTAAGCACCGCATAACGGTTACCAACTTGGCGAATAATCTCTTGGAATTGGATTATTTCTCAGCTAAGAAGGTTGATGCCGGCACGCAGTAAGTATTACTGTACCTCAACCTTGGTGAAGTTCATATCAACTGATACATTATGTAGGACTACTTCAAGCGCGACATCAGCAACCTCTACCAATACAGCTTCAGCGTCAGCGCAGGCCGCCAATTCAGAGGGGAAAAGAACTAATATCGCCGCTATAGCAGGTGGCGTTGCTGGGGCTATAGTTCTGGCGGTGGCGGCTACAATGGTTGTTTTGCTCTTCAAAAAAAGAAACATGAGAAAGAAGCAAGAGGCCGCTGAAAACGAACGCCTCGCCCGACATGCGGGGATGAGGCTGTCGTTGCCTGCAACCCCGGCGGTGACTAGGCCAGCAGTAAACCCAGAAATGTATACCCCACCAGCCACATCATCATACCCAGTATGTAATGCCCGTAAAACGGTTTTCACAGAGCTGACTGTAGTGCTCCCATAGCCTAACCCCGTAGCTCAAACGCCCCAGAGAACAGATTTCCGCTGGTAGAGGATGCTCTTGGATTTTGTTCCGGTGTCAGCTGGATCATCTGGTTTCCTACAACCATGTACCTATGATACCAACTATTCTCATGTGTTATTGCTTTAAATAATGAGCACATTGTGCATGGCGCCACAATATGATGATTTGAATATATGTATATACCACACATGCATTATTTAATACAAGACCTTGCTCAGCTTTTGCACGCTGTTGAGCAGTAGGTCTCCTTGTCTAATAACCGTCTCGTACTGTGCATTTTTTGAGGAGGGTCTGTTGGTCTCGACAATTCCATGAACCTTGTCAATTGTGCAGTTCAACCGACCCGACGAAATGAATTTTTGTAGATCACTGGGAGTGGAACAACGGGTTAATGCGGTTGAAAGAAGAAACAATGGGAATTTCTTACTTGTCCACAAAGTCAATGCTAACACCGAATGCGTTGCTCATGCTCTGAAGAGTAAGACTTCTATAGGACTCCAACAACTGAGCATAAGCCGATATGCGCATCTCTCGCACGTAATGGCGGGCATGGGGTGCTAATATACGTGACGGTAATAAATGCGATTGTTCAAGGGCAGCTGTGAAGTGGATTTGTGTAAGGGTGATATAGTGAGCTGAGAGGAAGCTATTTCGTACCCAGAGATACAAAGAACTTGGCGTAGTCACAATTATAGAGTGACTGGGTGAAATCAGCCAGCGTCGGTATTTCTGGCAGCACTTGGTTCACTTCAGGAGACGAAATTATCTACGAATTGATAAATCTCAGCATACTTTCATGCACCGAGTTGTAACGATTCGCACCTTCTTTTTCAGATCAACTCTCTTCAGCACAAGAGTGTTAGCAATAACGGTGAGGGTCACAAACTCGTTATAATCCAAGAGTTCCGTAGCGGTGAAAGTAGGGAGTGCGTCAATAAACAGTTGACCAGCTTTCTCGAATTGTCGGATAGATAAAAGATGGAGGCCAGAGTAGACCTTTAATCGATTTCGGCGATCCCAGTCACCACCTTCATCAATCAACCTGAAGGAGTTCAATCAATAAACGTCCTCAACAAGATGTCCAGAAAAAGGAGCTCACGCTTCAGCTTTCTTCATATATGTATTTATAATATCTTGATCGCTGAAGAAGAATCCCAGCCGTACGAGAGTAAGCACTATATCAATACGCGCTCCGAGACCTGGTGTTTTCTCCAAGGCTAGCTTCTGAGCTTCAATCGCGTGTTCCTTGTCTGCAATCCTGGTAAGATAGGTTGCCCTTGCTCGGAGAGCATCTGATATTTCAGATTCTCCCTCTGTGGATTGGGCTGACGCTAGTGCTTCGTCGAGCGATTTCAGCGTAGATTCGTTCTTGGCTCGAAGGGATTCCAAAGTGGTAGCATCAACGAGAGGTGGATTGACTTGGGGAAGAGATTGAAGGTACGGAGCCATTTCTGAGCGAAAATGATAAGTAACTAGCAATAGTCAATAGCAAGTGATGACATACCATCGTCGACAATGCCCTTGGCTAATGCAGCTCTTGCGTCATTATGCAGACGGGACAACTTTGGATTTGACAGCACAAACCAGTTTTGAGGCAACTTGAGATTTGGGAATGGCTGTGGGATGTCTTCTGCCATGGTTATCGTTGAAATGAAGACTGATGATGTTGAAGAGGGACGCGCGTCGGGTCGATAAGTGCACACGGTTGACGACGCGCGTCTTTCCATTCCCCTCAATCACTCATCATGTCTCTCGCAGAAGCCAATGCTATAGTCGATACAAATCCTAAAGAGGCAGAGAAGATATATTTGGGGATATTGCAAGAGCCAAATAGTATGCATAATCACACTCACATTCGAATTTCAACTAATTACCTTACGCAGCTGATGAGCAACATCTTCGTGATCAAGAGGCCGCGCTAGTAAAGCTTGGACAAATCTACGCGAATAGTAAAGATGCCCAATCACTTGCTGGGGTAGTACGCTCGTCACGAGCTTTCATGTCTTCGACTGCCAAAGCAAAGACTGCTAAGCTTAGTGAGTGAGCTAGTCGCCATCATCGCATAGCTCTGATCTTCAACATGAATCAAGTCCGAACATTAATCGATTATTTCGCTTCAATACCTGGATCTGAGCCCGTTCAGAAGGAGGTCCTTCAAGAGAACATCCAATGGGCTCTCAAGGAGAAACAGATCTTCTTGAAGCAGTCGCTAGAAACTCGTCTGGTTGCTCTCCACCTCGACACGCAAGCTTACCGACCAGCGTTGGTCCTTATCGATGACCTACTGAAGGAACTGAAACGCTTAGATGATAAGCTAATCCTGACAGAGGTGCACTTACTCGAGAGTCGAGTCTATCGTGGAATTGCCAATTTCCCAAAATCCAAGGTCTGTGTTTGATAGTCCTGTATAGCAACTATGTTAATTGACGTTTATAAACCTAGGCTGCGTTGACCTCAGCACGGACGGCTGCCAACTCCATATATTGCCCACCCTACTTGCAGGCACAACTTGATCTTCAGAGTGGTATCTTGCATGCCGAGGACAAGGATTACAAGACTGGGTCAGTGCTGAGTATAGATGTGTGACTAAAGATAGTGATGCTAACCATGTCTTTCAGCTACTCGTATTTCTTCGAGGTCTTTGAGAATCTCTCAACTCAAGATGACCCTAAAGCCCTAACGGCATTGAAATACATGTTACTTTGCAAAATCATGCTGAACTTGGTTAGTAATTAGAGTATATACTATTGACGTATGACAATGCTAATATACTCGCTAGCCCGAGGATGTAACGTCTCTCCTTCAAATCAAGCTTGCTCTCCGGTATGCTCAGCTTCGCGAAGTAGAATCAATGCGGGCTGTTGCAAGAGCCCATCAAAACCGTAACTTAGCTGAGTTTGAGAAGGCACTAAAAGATTATCGAGAAGGTGAGATGATGTCCGGAGACTTGCAATTTGGCGTTCCACACATCTTACTTACACAAAACCTACTCCCTCAGAATTATCTTCTGATCCAACAATCCGATCTCACTTGGCTGCTTTATACGATACGCTGTTGGAACAAAATCTGTTGCGAATTATCGAACCATTCAGTGTAGTAGAGGTAGCACATGTGGCGGACGTTGTTGGTCAAGGCCGGCAACAAGTAGAAGCGAAGTGAGTACCCCAGCGTCTATAATCATTCACTCCACTAACTGCGTATTATCGCAACAGACTGTCTCAAATGATCCTGGATAAAGTATTCCATGGAGTCCTGGATCAAGGGAATGGCTGTCTCATTATTTTCGATCCACAGGAAGAGGATGTAAGACAAGTCCCCAGCTTACAGCTCGGCATCGCTCACACATAAATCATTAGGTACTATATGCAAATGCTATCAAGACAATTGCTCAAGTAGGAAAGGTCGTTGATGCGCTTTACGCAAAGGCACGACTACTCTGATTTAGCCTGGAGTACATTAGACATTATTACATTTCGACCCAGACTTTAAAAATAGCATGAATCATATCGGTGATGCTTCTGCATACTGAAGGGTGGTTGAGTGAGTGTATGACAAAAGAGAAGGAATGAATGAGTTGAGGTGGACTACGCCTCCGTGAGCCAAATACCACGAAAGCCAAGTTCATCGGCGTCTACCTCCATATCTCGGTTGCCGGACTTCATGCCGGACATCAATTCTGGCTTGTTCAAACGCAATTTGTTGTTGCAGCAATTCCCGTGCACGATCCTCTGCTTCTTGTCTTGCAGCGGCCGCTGCAACTCGAGCGGCTTCGTGTTGTTCTCGCATTGCTGCTATTTGAATCGCTTGCCGTTGACCCAGATTTGCCAGATTTCCACCAAATAACCCTTGAGGACCGGGTCCTGGTCCAGGAATTGGTTGAGGAACACCAAAGATAGGGGGTTGAGGAGCCGCCTGGAATAGGAAATTCATATTCCCGGGTGGTGCTAGTACTGGTGCTGGTGCTGGTGGTGCATTCACTGGCAGATTAAAGGCGCGCCAATCGAATGGAAACATGGGACGGTCTAATGGAAGAGCTGGAGGAACATATGGGATAGGTGGATAAGCTTGTGGTCGTGCTACTACTGGATTAGCTGGGCGAGGCGCTGGAGCTTTGGGCAACTCGACATTGAGCAGGTTTTCATCGAGATCGGGGTTTTCACGCTGTTGCAGCTCCTTAGCGATTCTCGCTGCTTCTGCAACCTGTTGATGAAATATAAGATATCAAAGTGATATAAAGGAAAGGGTAAACATACGTCTTCGTGATGCCTCGTTTCGAGGTCCTCCCACAATCGACACTACGCAAATCAAACAACGTAAGCATTGCGAAATCGATCTGTATTACAGCACTTTACCTTTCCATTCCTTCGTGCTGGTTGTCCAGCAGGCGTCTTGAGGTGATATATTAGTTTACGTTCTCAGGATACAATGACTAAAGGCGCTCACCTGGTCAAAATGATCGTACCCGCTTTCCAAGAATATAAATAAGTAAAAGAATACCAGGGACTCAACAGGTCAACGAATACTTACGTTATTGCTTTACGGCAGACATAGCAAGAAAGAGTGGCACAGTTCGGACATGACATTTTGTTGCACTGCCACATCAAGTCAGTAACATAGCATGTCTTCTCACGTGAAATTCAGCTTACACCAGCTTCCTTGATGAAGGCTATGGCGGAGGTGTTTGAGTAATTAGATAGAGGAAAGAAGCCAAATTAACTTACATTTTGAGCACTTTGGGCACTTTCTCATCAGCGCTGCCGTCATCGCTTCTTCGACTGCATGGCGAGCGTCTAGTTTCTTATCCTCTTCCATCTCTGATAAAGACTATTCAGTACCCTGATCTCGTTTAGCGCCAAGCGTGCATACCTTTGCAGCTTTTGGGTAGGTGATCCGGCTTCTTGCATTGTCGACAGCTGACCTGACCACAGGCTTCATTCTCGCATCTGGGATATGTCAGATCAGAGATCACACATAAAGACGCGAGGAACTCACCTAAATAGCTTTTCTTGATCATTCTCTATGATGACCTTGAAGTCACAGAAGGGACATTCTTCCAATCCTTCAATCTCTACGCCATCAAGAGCTTTCTCCGCTTTGATTCTATCTAAAAGCTCCAGCACCTTCTCATCCAGTACTCTTCCCAGTTCGGCACGGCCAAACTCCAGCTTGCATCCAGATTGATCCATGCACGGTACCACTGGCTTTCGATTACCAACAATCTCATCCGCATTTCGACGTACGCAATCCCGGCAAAACAGGTGTGCATCAGGACATTGTACCATCTGCGAGAACGAGTAATCTCCAAAGCAACAACCGCACTCGATTTCGCCCCCTGCTTCTTCCTCTACAACCTCCAAAGTTGGAGCATTGCTTGGGCCTGCCACAGGTTGTTCTTGTTCTTGTTCAGGCACTGTCCACCTAGGAACTGCAGAATACGGTTATATGATAATCGCAATGCAGTTTAATACGATACTCACTATCTATACCAAGTATTGCTGCTCTCTCGGCTTCAAAATCCTCATCAAAAAAGGCACCTTTGCCCTTTGACGTTGGGGTGGCGGATTTTTTGTATCCAGGATAACCAGGGTTTTGGAGCTGCTGCTCAAGAAACTTGAATGTTGGATAGTAAAGACGATTGTGGCTGGTGAATGCATTACGTATCCTATCATATGTTTCAGTGCTGAAATTAAAGAAAACTGATAATTCTGAACACACCATTTTACTTGGATGTAGCGGAAATCCTGTTGAAGTTGGTTCTGTAATCCAAGATTAGGTTATTCAGTTATGTACTTTGGTGGTTGTACATTCACTTACCAATGCGAGCTCAATGTAGTGCGGGCCAGGGGGACGGATTCTATCAATGGAGCCGAAGTCGTTAACAGGCTTTGGCGGTGGTGCTGGTGCGGCTTTGCTGCTTCCAGCGTTTTCTTCATCCTCGCGTTTTCTTTTCGGTTGTCGTTTTTCAGCACGGGGGTATTTTGGATCATCGCACAAGTGGTTGATGATTGCTTCAGAGGTGTTATCGGGATGTGACTTGAGATACCTGCATACAATATAAAAATTTGTCAAAAGCGAATTACGCGACACGTTAGATACCCACTGGGCAACGAGATCCGACGCGTATTGAATTTGAATATCAGGAAACAAGGCAAGAACGTCGGCAAGAGCAATGCTCTCTGGGTCAATGGGTACATCGGCTTCCACCATGGTAGGATCGTCGAAATCCAAGTCCATGGGGATCGGCACGATATACTCGGGTGGTACATCCTCCTTGTTGACCTTTTCCGTTCTTTGCCCCTCAGCAGATGGTCCGGCTATATTATCATTGGGTACATCTGGTTCCTTCTCCTTTCCTTTTCCTTTGCCACCCAGCATACGCATCAGTGGTACTATTGCATCCGTCGCATTCTCTCCAGCTGGTTGAACAGGTTCCGGTACAGCTGCATTCTTGTCGGCAGACTGCACACTTGCAGTGGGGATACCATTGTCCTCGTCTTCATCATCGGAAGATATATTAATAACTTTTTGCTTCGAAGGTTGACGAGAAATTCCATTCGAACTAGAGGCGGGTACCGAAGGTTGCGGATCATTCAGACGTCTTCTCTTGAAGGGAAAAGGTTCAGGTGGCTCATCGTCGCTTTCCGATAGGTCGATGAAATCTTCATTTCGTACTTGCGAAGGCAATATAACTGGCGCACTTTGATTATAACGTCTAGATCGATGTAAGGCATTCGAAACATTGCGATGTGCGAGCGGTTTTCTATGAGGTCTCGGTGGTATCTTGGTTGGTGGAGGATAAGGCGCTTGTGCCGGTTGAGGTTCTCGGGATGAGGCCCTAGCGACGCGCATTGGCGGCTGCTCTCCCATCATCGATGTAAAATGCGATGAAGACGCGATCGACGCGTCAATCGTGTAAATGTCGAATCGACGGATGATAGAGAAGAGTAGAAAACGATCACCTTTGAGATTTCACCGTAGCCCAGAATGGAATCACGGTTGGTTCTTGAGATGGAATTTGCCAAACAAGGGCACACAAAGTCCGGCTCCGATAGAACGTGTTTTTGGTTTGATGGATGAGTCTCGTGACTTTGGTCATCATTTTCGCCATCCAAAGTTTATCTCAGGTTGTCTGATTGTCTGACATTGTCCCACTTTTTATGTTGCGATTTCGGTCCGATAATGAATATGTGTGAAGATGTAGGATGGCAAAGGGTCTGACACATTCGGGGAATACACGCTAATATGGTTATAATTACAGGGTGTAAAGACTCAACTGAGGATTTTGTCTAAAGGCGCCGAACAAACATGAACTTGAGAGATTTTTTTATTCAACTGCGTGTCATTATACAATAATCATTGAATTGGTTTCATACGTGTCGTCCGTGATTGATCAAGTACCGTTGATGGGATGAAGACATAACATTAGCAAAGTTACCAAATCGTAGAAGATGTATCAGTTGGCTGTTTATGGTATTGGCCCACTATCCGACAAAGGCCATACGCTCGGTAATACTGGCGATTCTCGCCGACCCCCAAATTCGAATGCAAGTTTCAGCAGATGGTGCGCAACGTTGGCAAGGCACCTAAACCACTCTATCCGACCGAGGACTTCTTGGTTTCCGTAAAGTTAATTTGTTGGGAATGGGGTGGTATGCAGCGACGCCCTGAATACTGAGATCCGACAACGTGCAGCTCTCGGTTATGAGCACCGTACTTCCTCGGAGGAAGTTTTGTCAAGCACGTCGGTGACGGCTATCTGTCAACCAATTCCCGAATAGAGATTAATCACACACACTTCAAGCAGAGAAGGTTGAGCACGCGGTTAGCTCGGTTACGATTGGAGGCCGAGGAGAGGGCATTCGTATTGGTCGTGCCAGATATCTAATGGATGCTACGAATTATCGAAAAAAGGGTAGAGGGGAAGACGAAGAAGAGGGAAAGGTGCATCCAATTGTTTCAGGAACGAAGTAAATTTTGTGAGGGATACAATCCGACAGGGTGATTGCGAATGCAAGAACGAAGTAGAGGGTAGGTGAGATATGCAGGGGTTGACGATGGGACGGCTTGCGAAGACGACCTCATCGACAGACGGATTAAATGCGGATCTATACTAGTGCGGCGACGGATGACAATAAGCATGGTGTCTATGGGTAAAGCGAGCCCTGCGCGAGTGATGTAAATGAGTGGAAGCCAATGTGTCGAACGAGAGGAACGACAACATTGAATGCAGTTTCTTGAGGTAAATGCAACAGAGTGTTCTCGATCATGTGGGAGGCTCGTGAAACATTTAGAGCTTGTTTTTGGCGATGTGACGAACAATGGTGAGAGTAGCCAAAAGTTCTGAAAGACGCCCCAAATAAGCCACTTTCCGAATAATTGTGCCAATGATACTCACCGACTAGCAAGCAGTTCCATCCTTCTTCAACGGTCAAAATTGCGGCACACTTGGAGCCGGTGATGGTTGCATCGTTGAAAGAGTAGTCGGCAATGACCTGTCCCGTGACTTCGTTCTTGCAAGTCCAGGTAGAAGTGCAGGGGTCAGGTGAGGCGGATGGAGACTGCGCCCAGGTGTAGCTCTGCGAATCAGAGGCAACGAACTTTCGAGCAGGTGAATATGCTCTGTGAATGAGTTAGCGAAGCAGTTCAACGTATAATTCGTGGCGAGAGAACTCACGGTGCGCCTCTGACACGTTTGAGATAGTTCTCAATAGGGATAGTCTGGCTACCGGCAAAGGTGATGGAGGCACTCTTGCTGTCGATACGTTGAGGAAGATCGATGATGCAGTCTGCGCAAGATCTAGCAGAGGAGCGAATTGCGACTCTGGCCGTAGATGAGGAAGAGGGAGCAATGGAGATGTGAATCCTGTCGTAGAGATCTGAGAATTCTGTGCGAGTAATGATGCCGGTGGCGTCCTCAAGGAAGAGTGGAAGACCGTATTGAGTGGACATGATTAATTATAAAGTGAAAAGGAATGAAAAGATATATGGATAGTAGAAGAAGGGAGATGTTGAGTACTGATGAGATTCTGCTGGAGGTGGCACGCCTGCTGAATTAAGTACTCTGGCGAGTGGATCCTATAGATAGGGACTGCTAAAGTTGAGAGACTGTGTTGAAGCTAAAGCTCGACAAAGGCTTTGAATCAGGGATGAGGAGGACGATTTTTAAATGCTAACCCCTGGAAAGGTGGCACCGACAGTCAGGGTTCCCTTTGTCAGCGACTCGCGACGCGGGCTCCATCTGTCCCGGTTGGGCTCTTGCCGGGTTTCGACTGTTTGACGCATGCGTTTGTTTACAAAGGCACGCGAGGGTTACGAGATGATCGCCATTGTGGGATGTGGTGGGATATTGAGTTGGAAGAGGCCGGATTTGGGAGGGGATATATTGGGAGAACCCAAGATAGCGGTGTGGCGAAAGGGACGAGAAGAGACACGAGGGAGGGGACTGTCAAACGTTTTGGAAGTTGATGGAGACCGCCATGATGGTGTGTGATGAGCGAGGAGATAGATGAGTTGTGTGACCGTCACATACTGTCACTGGTGTCACTGTGTCACTGGGTTGATGTCACTTACGATGAAATGCCCTGATATTATGTTGATTATTTATATCGCGAAAATGACGTAGAGTGCGGCGTGATTTGCGTGGGATAGTAGAATGTGCTGTCAAACATGAGCTGATCGCTTGGAAACGCTTAGAGCCTTGGCACTGTAAGGGACCAACGGTGATGACGATGACGGGGGAGACCAGAGAGGACCGTGTACAGCGTGCGCTTGATGAGATACAGATAACGAGACGATGAGCGCGTAGATATGTATAGATAGCATAGCCTGCGGGCTAGGCGGAGAAGGTGTCGGAGTGTTAAAGCGCTAAAGGGCCTGACAGTCGCCGTAGTAGGCTGTGAAAAAAACAACATCGCATTTCCTTTTCCCTTCCCTCTCCCTACCCGTTTTCCCCACCTCCCCAGCCTGTGCGCCGATGGAAAAGTAAGGACCTTTAACTCTTACCATCATCCGTCCGTCTGCTCACTTTCGCTCTCCCTCCTTTTTCACTTTTAAAGTTCCGATAACAGAAGGGAGTCTGCAGGTTCATCTTGGTCAAACGCTTCTTCCAATCCTGCTTCAATCAACCAACGTCCTCGCGTCCCTCAAGACAACTACATGTCTTCAAATCCGACTTCACGTCTTCGCAACATGTCACCGTCACCATCGGTGCATGATGCTCCTCTCACTCCCCCAAATCCTCCCTTTTCATTGAGACCGTTGTCCACCATTTCGGCTTCAACCGCATCCCCCTCTTCCTCAAAACAGGATCTCACAGCCAGTCTCAGTGTCAACTATCTCCCTGCAAAGTTCTCCAGGCCTCATTCTCCTGGTATCAGCTATCGCAAGGCCAACAAGCCTGGCAACAGAAAAGTCGGAGGCGGAAGAGAGGCCTTTGCCGCCGGCGCATCCCGTATGCCCGGTGCCAACGATGAGGACTACGATGGCGTCCAAGTCGATGGATGGTTCCAACAAGGCGGCAAAGGCAAGAAAGGAAAGCTCAGGTGGAACAGATTCAAGTGGATTCTCTTCATCACCAACTTGATGGTATGCGCAGTTTTTTTCTTCAACGTTTATCCGACAGCGGGTATACTCATCACATCTCTTACAGCTCACATCCTACTCTCTTTGCTCACTCATCTTCTGTCTTCTCACATGGTTCAACGTCTGGACAAACGCCGATATCGTCCGGGTCGGCAACAGCGCCGAGCTTATCGGTCAGTTTTTTACCCTCCGCCCGAGATACCCAATTCACCCTAAACACGTTCATTTCATTTCACAGTGTCCACTGTGGCTGCAAGCATGGGAATCCTCACCTCTCTTGTCGGCTGGTCTGGTATCCTTCTCAACAATCGTGCTTTCATTTCAGTCTACAATCTCTTCCTTTGGATCACTTTCGGTCTTCTCGTCGCTCCTGGCTACATGACGTACAAACGCAAAGTCTTCAACTTGGAAGGTAAAGTCAACGCTCAGTGGTCCAGAAATCTTGGTGTCCAGGGACGTCTCCGCATCCAAAATCAGCTTCACTGCTGCGGTTACTTTTCCCCATTCGTCGAGGCAACCGTTTCCCAAACCTGCTACGCTCGTTCAACCCTTCCCGGTTGCAAGGGTGACTACCTCCGATTCCAGGTGAGGATCATCTTGACCTTGTGTACAGAGTAGATGACTGACTCGCAATGACAGCGCGTTGTGTTGACCCGCTGGTACGCTGTTTCATTCGCCCTTGTTCCTGCTCAATTAGCTTGCATTGTTGCTGCTTTGCTTTGTGGCAATCATGTCACCTACCGCTTCGGAAAGGGTATGATGCCCAAGGCTTATCGTCTCAATCCTGATTCTATGGCCGTCATCATGGACAACTACGCTGCTCAACTCGCTGATCAATATGGTGAAGAGGTTGCATCAGACATTCTCTCTCGGTCCCGATCCAACCTCGACCTCAACACTCTCTCTTATGCATCACAGAGTGGGCAGCAAGCAGCGAATCGGCTATCTTCTTACTCCAGCAACGCCGGTCACGGCTCAAACACCGGACCATACTCACAATTCGGATCAGGACCAGGATACGGAATGGTCCGAGATGCCAGTGACGAAGGAAAGAGACAGTAAAGGCAAGGGCAAAGGGAAGGCTGCTGCGGATAGAACCATCTCGTTAACATTTGATCATCACCCTGACAATGACGACGTGGGGGAGAGGTTTAGTGAGAGGAGATTGGGTAGTGGAAGTAGTGCTGCGGGGGGTCTGGGATGGGGCTTGAATAGTAAATGGCATAAGAGGTCTAGTACTCTTAGCCGTCTTTTTCCTCCTAGTCCCAGATCTTCGGCAGCTACTCATCGCAGCACAAGTAGTGTTGCGGGGTGGTGGGATCATCTAAGTTGGCAAGGTTATCGTCCGACGTCATCTTCAGCAGGCCATTAGTTCTCTTTGTTTCATTCATTATCTTGTCAAGTCACGTTCATTCATCCCCCCCTATTCCATTGTCCATCATCATCTTACACGACACAATCTACACCTACTCTCCTTTCGAACAATCTATTATAACACAGCACTTCTTTTTCCCCTTTTCACAAAATACCAATGGACTAACGACTTGTTTCTTTTCTGCCTTTGTTTTTTGCTCCAATCAATCTATTCTCTCGTTTTCCATCCAAAATCCCTATAACCTCTCATCTTGATCAAAAAAAAGTATTTTGATCTGATTGTGATGTCTCGTATGCCGTATATATAGAAACAAGCGTACTTGCGTTCTGCCTCGTGTCGATGGGGTCCTTAACAGACAATGAATAGATCATCTTCGATTTTGCGCAGGCGTTCTCGGTGTTGAAGCTTAATTTCATGTAGGGTGGAAAGATGGTCGTCGGTTGCTGGCAAGGTACAATGGCTGAAACTGTCTAACGGCTCTTGATCATTGACACCGTATATGTACATCAGCGCCTTTTCTCTCTCAAACATTCATGCACAATGCCACTTTAGCAATCAAGGGATTAGTTTTCTTTTTTTTGGGTCATTTCACACAGACTAAATACGTTCTCTTCAGACATCTTTACCCCGGATTTGAAGCCCTTCGTATACTTTTGCCATAACATGATGACCATGGGCTGACGACGAACCGTGCCGCCACTCATCATCACATTCAGGATGTCTCGCCTTTATTGCTCTTGGCATGGAGTTGGCAAGTCTGTAATTCCTGGGGCTGTAAGGTAAGTAGTATGTAATAGATGAACGCGTAGGCTGGCATTAGATGAAGAAGCCACGTCAACCCTTGTCATTGTTATCAACTTCTCATCGTAAACCCAAGTCTCAAAGCCCAACACGTTTTGTTCCATACTTCACATACATGTCGTATATTTTCCAAACCCTACAACAGAATAAATGAAAAGAAATGGGGGGGAAGATGGGGGATCCCAAAAAAAAAATCAAATAACATAACGAATAGAAACGAAAACAGCAACCGCGTAAGAAGAAAAAGAAAGGAATGACCCATCAAAAAAAAAATCCAGAAGGTCCAAAAAGAATGCAATCAATCTCGTACGCCATGTTCAACGCGACGTATCGATCTCTCTAAAGAAGGGGATAAAGGTCCATTATCATCATCGTGAAACACTCTTTTAGGGAAAGGAGGGATTTCAACAGTAACATCAAATGATAAACTCCGCGGTCGCTTAAATTTCTGATCGTTGAAACTAGAAGCATCACGATGGGAGGAATGAGGAGAAAGTGGGCGAACAGGAGTGACGGATTCAGAATGGGGCAACTTTAGGGAAACACGCCGAATACGGTGAGGTGGGGTGGAGGGAGAAGGCGTTGCCCGACGAACGGGTGTGGTTGGTATCTTTCGTGCAGGAATCACGACGAATGGAGGGGGTAGGGAGGGATAGCTACGTTCAGGTAGGAAATGCAGCGAGTCCTTTGGAGAAGCCGTCCGTTGCTTCTTTCGTGGCCGGTCTTCATCAGTACCAGAAATATCCGGTGAGCCTTTGGACGATTTCTTCTTTGAGCTATGACTGCTAGATTTTGACTTTGTTGAAGAGGATTGCTCTCCCCGTTGGCGCTTCTTCTCAGCTTGGATACATAGCTCTTGTTCAACCTTTTCTGCAAACAATTGCAAATCACCATGTATCCAAGTGTCGAAAACGTTTTCCCAATCTCGGGAAGGAGCGGGAAAATCAAAGTTGAGCAATATTGACCTGGGTTTCGTTGAGGAACCTGAGGAACCCCTGGAAGAACTCTTTGGGGAACCGCCGGGCGCCGGAGAGGAAGCAGGTGTAAGAAGTTGTAGGTTGCGAGATTGAGGACTACTCTTTGAGGAGGACTTGACAGCTTTGGCGAATTCACGGACAATACGCTTTGTTCCAGGTACCTTCAGACTTGTCCCAGCAACAATCAATAGGTCTGGCACTGGATTCGATCTTGACCTGGAAGGGGTTTCTGGCGGGGTTTTCGGAGCTGGAGGAGGCCTGCGGTTGATTGCTTTGGGATCCACCTTGCCCCGGCGGATTCCAAGCAAGTCTCTACGGACGCACTCTCCAATCACCTCGCCTTCTCGGTGAGCCTCGCCATAGAGGACCACGGAAGGTCGTAAACTCCCTACCCCCCTTTCTCGCTTACCAACAAGCCGGCGTGTGGTCTCCAAATCTTCACAGGCCGAACAAGGAACGGATTCTCCGATTTGAAGCTTTGCCATGTGTTCCCAGAGCGGCACGGATTGGAAACAGCGGGTGCAGTACATGGTTTGAACGTGACCATGAAGTGGAATGCACTTGGAAATAGACTCCTTGGCAGGTGTCGAGGAGCTTCCCGCTGCATTATTCTCGTTCGACATATCGTGGGATGAAGAATCTGGAGCATCGGGAGGGGGACTCGGAAGTTGATCCTTCGCTTTCTTGCTTTCCGAAGATGAAGCAGAGGGTACGCCAAAGGTCAAACCCGCCTTTTCCTCCAAGCAATCGATGTTTTGTGTATAAACTCGGGTGAGTTTGCCCATGTCATCAAGTGACTTGAGAAACTGGTGAAAGGAAGTAGGTGAGGCTTGACGTGCTGTATCAGAGAGGTTTGCAATCATCGCATTGAACAGGGATGTCATCGATTCCGACTACACGAATACCAATCGATGCCATCAGTAAGCATCAAGTTGGGGAAATGAAGTAATGCTTACCTTGAAAACACTTGAATCAAACAAGTCCTTTCCAGAGGACAATGAATGATTAGGATTGTTTCTTTTGAGTGTTTTAAATAGTCCCTCGCTGGAACGAAAGTCGGGAATGCCAGCAGCAACAGATATTCCAGCGCCTACATATGTCATTAAGCCTATTGTATCACATCCGCCTGTACAATGTCCATACCACAAATAACGACGATTCTTCTTGCAGAAACTATTGCCTTGACTGCATTTTGTATTTCCGATTCGGAATCCAATGCCTGTTTGACAAAGGATGGGATGCTGGAGGGAGGTGGCGCCCCTAAGGAAGCCAGGACCGTTGAAGGCATTGAAACCCGGGATCCAAGACGAGCAACGTGATGACAATCAGATCAAGTCCACCAGCGTGTGGTGAACTATCCGTCGGATATGTGTGGTTGCGGTGAAGAGTTTATGAGACAAACCCTCTCACTTGACAGGCCCTTCGTTACTGTGGCTGGTCAGGATCCCAAGGAAAACTAGTTTCGCACTGTTCCGCTATTCTACCTTTCATTTACCCCCTTCAACCATGTCGGCTCCCCCAAACACGGAAAAACCTGCTTCAACCGAACCATCGGCTGACCAACAAAACAAAAATCCACAACTTGGAGCATTAGAAGAAGATGACGAGTTTGAAGAGTTTCCCGCTGCAGGTATCGTCAACAATGACGCGCTGACGCGTTCTTGGCATTGATCTTTTTGATGATTGTAGACTGGGACGACTCAGAAACAGCTCTTGCGCAACTTAATGCTGACGCTAACTCTGGTGGAAAGAATGGGAGTGGCTTGACTGACCAACTGTGGGAGGATAATTGGGATGACGACGATATTGAGGATGATTTCAGTAATCAACTTAGGTATGCACCACTCACATGCAACTAGTGTCATCTGACATGGCCATCATTACAGGGCGGAGCTCGCTAAAGTATCTGGAGGCGCTGCAGCTTCTGCTGATCAACCCATGTCCTAAACATATATGTAATGATTCTGAAATAATGACGCCCGAGAGCCGTCAGTTTAAAACTACTGTCCGCATCATGGGTATCAAATCTATATTAAGAAATGTAGCGTAAATGGGCAATTTCGATGCGAGTTCAATCCTACATCCGTCTCCACCTATCCTACTTGGTCTCCTCTTCTGTTTCTCGGACGGCCTCTGCCGCTTGGGCTTGCCACATATCAAAGTAAAGCCCTCTCTTCCGAAGCAGCTCTTCGTGAGTTCCTTGCTCATGCACGTATCCATCTTTCATCACAATGATCAGATCTACAGAACCAAAGGTGAGTCACTCCCTTGGGAACTAGGATAAAGCGTGCTAGAACTTACCAGCTTCAACCACCGTCCTCAGTCTACAGATTGAAACGAATATTAGATATGGCTTGAGCTGCAAAAGAGAGAAGCATTACCTGTGAGCGATGAAAACGCTAGTCCTAGCTTTGTCTAGTAAACTGCTATTGATATTTTTCATGAGTTCAGTCTCTGTATGGCTGTCAAGTGCAGAGGTCTACAGGGAAAGGGGTGAGTGTTGAAAGAAATGGTGAGACGATTCAACCTACAGCCTCATCGAAGAACATAATTGGTGGATCCTTGAGCAAAACACGAGCAACAGCCAGCCTCTGCTTCTCTCCTCCTGAAATCATAAGTCCTCGCTCCCCAACCTTTGTAGAGTATCCGTCCGGAAGCTTTGCGATGGTATTATGTACATTGGCCTTTTTTGCTGCTTCAACCACCTCCTCCTTGGTTGCGTCCAAGCGACCGTATTGGATATTGTGAAGAATGTCAGTATGGAAAAGTGGGGTATCCTGAGGCACAACTCCAATTTGTTTGCGAAGGGACTCCAATTGAACTTGACGAATGTCCTGGTCATCAATGAGGATTCTACCAGCACTGGGCTCATAGAATCTGTACAATAACCGGAGGACAGTGGACTTTCCTGAACCTGAAGGTCCTACAATGCCAACCTTCTTGCCCGCTGGGAGGGTAAACGACACATCTCGGAAGATAGGACGTGCTGGATGATAGGCAAAGGCCACGTTTTCGAACCGAATAGAGCCTCCACTTAGAGCCAAAGGCGGCATATCAGGAGTATCCTGTAGATACGTGTTGAGTATATGATCCTATGAATGAAAAATTGGCAAACTTAACCCACCTTGAGGGGAGCGTGATTTTTTGTCAGGTTGAACAAGGTCTCCATATCAAGCAAGCTCTGTCGCAGCTCGCGATAAACCGATCCAAGGAAGTTGAGTGGCATGGACAATTGGAAAACGAGTTGATTGACCATGACCAGATCACCAACAGTCATTGTACCCTTCATTACCCCTTGAGCGGCCAGGAACATCATCGCTGTCAGCGCACTGGAGAAAATAATATTTTGACCCGAGTTGAGGAACGAGAGCGAAGTGGCTATCTTGAGCGATGATTTTTCGTAAGCTTGCAGATGTTTGTCGTATTGCGCGATCTCGAACTTCTCATTGTTAAAGTGCTATACATAAAAAGAGTTAGCATACGCTGCAAGGAAGGAAACATGGCTGAGAATGCGATGATTTACCTTGACGGCCTCGTAGTTGATAAGAGAGTCTACCGCCAAGCTAGCTGCTTTGTTGTCCGCCTTGTTTGCCTCGCGCCGGAACTTGGTCCTGTACGTGGATTAGCCATTGTACATTACGAGAGGAAAAAGTACATGCCTCCAAGATGTAGTTCGAACGGTGAACCATGTGTAAGCAGCCATGGTGATGACAGTCAGAGCAGCAAAATCCGTCCCAAATTTCCATGTCTGCCCATATTACCGCATTAAATATCATCGAACCAGCTAGATGAGAGATGAGAGCCTTCACATACCAGGATTCCGCAAACCATACTGATTTCCAGAGCTGTGGGTAGGATGTGAAACACCATAGACGATAGCAAAAAAGTGATTCCCCTATGGATATTGAGAGTAAGAACAGAACAACCAACCCATGAAATTGGCGCCGCCCTACTCACTTGGTTCCTCGGTCGATGGCTCGGGTCAATCCTCCAGTCTGTCTCTCTAGGTGAAACTTCAAATCCAAGGAGAGCAGATGCGCAAAAGTTTCTCGTGCCACTTTGCGAACTGCTTTCTGTGCAACAGTTGCAAATACGGCATTTCGAAGTTCAGAGAATACAGTTCCTCCAATTCTTGCCGCTCCGTCTGTTTTGTACATGAATTAGTATCGACCTGAACGAATCTCGGGTACGCATGACGAAACCTACATCCTAATACTGCTGATCCGGCAACAACCCAGACCGCTGAGCTGGACGTCACCTCGACATTCAAAGCATCCACAACGGTCTTAAAGAGGAACGGAACTTGAACATTTAGGAGCTTCAGAGAATGTCAGAAATTATAATAAAATGAAATGCGATAACGGATAACCCACCTTGCCAGTAACAAGAAGAGCAAGAGCAAGTATAACTCTAGATTTGACGTCCCATTGTCCTTTAGGCCAGATGTGTGTCAGGAGTTGACGAACAATTTGCAAGTCCATCTGTCGCTGTTGAGCATTAGATATTTCTGCGCTTTTGTTTTCATTTTCTGGTGGTGTTGGTGGAGTTTTGTCTACCACAGTAGTAGTCTTTGCTGCTGCTGGAGCTGAGGTGGGTAGAGTCTGTGAAACGGACGGCGTAGGTGAGGAGGTGTTTTCGGTCGAGGTTGCCAATCGCCGTAACAGTGGATGCTGAACAGTCGGAAGTCGATGCGAATAATGCAATCTCGTCAGATGTCTAGCACTGCTATAAGGTGGCTGCGAAGATGTCTGCGATTCATAGTGGAGATTGTCATTTAGCCCATAGTTCAAACTATCGACACGCCAAAACGCACCAGTCCAACCCTCAATGCCCCAAACGACCGGATAGACGGACGCAAGATGCCCGAAGCATTACGGAGCATCTTGCTTCAAGTTTGTCGCTATCCAGTAGCTAAAATAGACTGACGCGTGTTGTCGGCACCTCCCAAGGTAGTAACGGTGTGAAAAGACTTTTGGATTTGGCCCGAATTGCAACCATATATACGCTTGCCGAGTTTATCTTATCTTCCCACATCCACAATATAGCGCAATTGCTTACACACAAGATCTCATCAGCGCAGCTGCTTACATATGAGTTTCATCTGCAAAACCACGCCCAATGCTATTTCAACATCCACTATATAGCACAACTGCATACAGGTTGCATCCACAAAAATCACGCTAAATTCGAAACAAATGAACAGAGTCAGAAAGTCCTGACATATCTTGGATGGTATGGGTACAGTTGAGAATGTAGTGACACAGAAAACATGATTTTAGCCAAGTGAAAGAAATTCGTAATCTGTCGTTGGGCTACACCAGTAGCAAGAAAGAAACAACCAAATGTCCGTGTAAAGTTGTGAATGAGGTCATCGTCATCTACCACTTCCGCTAGTGCTACCGTTATTCCGGCCGAATCTGCGAGTGTACCCTGTACCAGATGCCGATTCGTGGGCCACGGCACCTCCGCCGCTATTCGGCCCGGCTTGCGACGAACTTGATGGGCCAGCTCCGCCGGCAGAATGAGGTAGATTGATTCCAGCTCTAGAGGTACTCGGTGCCGAAGGACCGCCAGCTGATCTATTAGTCAACACTTCCAACCTCCTTCGCGGTGTTGGAGCAACGGGTGATCTAATTATCGGCGCTGGACTCGGGCTTGGGCTTGGGACCGTCTCATCGTCCCCGTCATCCATCGCTACACTTGATCCTGAATCCATAGTCTGATCCGCATCATCTACCGAGAAGTAATCAAGATCCTGTCGAAAGATATTGCCACCGGTAGTCCCACCTTCATCTTCACTCTCACTATCCTCTACATCTTGTTCTCCTAGTCGAGATTCATCATATGGATCACCTGTCTCGCTGTTAAGGTCATCGTCGAGATCGCCTGGATTGTCCCCGCTTGCTCCTACTTCATCATCTCCAGCAAAGTCCCATACTTCCAAATAGGTATGATCCTGCCTGTTACTGGCAGCGACGCAGAACCTTCGATCAAAGACAACCTGCCAAACTCCAGTGATTCCCGTTAACAAATCGCGGGTAACGGAACCATCGCGGGTATCCCACATCTTCAAGGTACCATCACTGCCGGATAGTACTTTGAACTCATCATGTTGGAAGCATGTGATGGCACCGGTGTGACCCGACAAGACGTGTTGAAGAGCACCAGTTGAAGGATCCCAGATTCGTAAAGTGGAATCGGCTGCTGCTGAGACGAGAGTCGTTGGAGAAAGGGAGAGTAGTCCGACCAACGAAGTATGACCGGATAACAAGTGTAGGAGCGACCCATTCTTGAGAGACCAGATACGAACAGTTCCGTCCATGGAACCAGAACAGGTCTGATTTCTCATATGATCGATAACAACGCTATACACTGTAAACCAGATAATGAGTAACGAGGCGCCAAAAATCGCAATTCTCTGATACTCACCCTTTTGGCTGTGGCCTGTAAGTACAAACTTGCAATCCCCAGTTATCAAATCCCATACACGGACTGTGGTGTCGTAACTGCCAGAGACGACGGTCCTGCCATGAACTGCCAATGCTCTGACAGCATTATCATGTCCTGTGAGAGCCATGACATGATAAGGATTATCATTCACATCCTCATCTGCAGGGTCGCCTTGCTGAGTTTGGGCGCCAAAGCAGTGATACTCTGGATCTCCTGGAGCAGGTAACCTCCAGACTCTCAAGGTGTGATCACGACTACCAGTCACAATCATGGTTTTCTTAGGCCACTTCTCCTTCTTATCCGATCCATCCTCCGCATCAACCCAAACCGGTCGCGCAATTGCGAGACATCGAACCGTGGATGTGTGGCCTCCGAATACATGCGTATTCTTACCAGTTTCAATATCCCAGATACGAACAGTCCGATCAGTGGATCCAGAAACGAGCATGTCATGATAGTAAGCTTTTGAAGGCGGCACTGCCGATGTAGGAGAATGTGCGGGAGTAAGGATCGGAGAAGGCGGTGGTTTTCGGCGGCGTGAGCAGACAGCGAGAGCCCAAACACCGCCTTCGTGACCAGGGAACGTACGAACAAGTTCCCCCGTAAAGGGCGAATACATGTGGATAGAGTGATCATCAGAAGCTGATATAATCCTGCGACGTGAGAAAAGGAGACAAGTGACGACACTTGTACCGTGAGCGGGGAACGTTAGGCGTCTCGGCACGTTGTGTTGCCAACGTTGGTAAGTGCTGTTTCGCGATTTGAACAGGAGTTTGTATGGATGTGGTAAAGAGAGATTCGGATAAAGGTGTGGTTGATCGTAGCGCTTAGCCCTCAGGGCCCATATTCGTTCGGCGAATGCAGTTTCGGAAGGACCACCATACCATGTTGAGGAGCGTCGGAGTTGTTCGCGCCAAACCCAGTGATCGGAATCTATGAGTGCTCTCCAGGAGCGAGAGACACGAGAAGCACTGAAAAGGGCTTTCGCGGGAAGATAAGAGAGGATTATGGAAGTGAGCTCTGGCGGAAGTAGAGTTAGGAAATCACGCGCAAGCGTTGGAGTGAGGACTGAATGTAGAGTTCGTAGGACTGGCAATGGACTGTGACGTAGGAGATTGAGGAGGACATGGGATTGAAGTTGGGGTGGCAAAGCGGAAAAGTGAGAGACGAGTCCAGGGAGCGACAGGAGAGTAGTGAGGGAGATGTCTGGCTGGAAGGGTGGTGTGGGAGCTGGAGGTGTCTGGCTCGGGGAAGAAGGCGGTGCCCATTTCGCAGGTGACGATGGAGAACCATGGGGCGATGGGAGAGGTGAAGGAGGTCCATTGGCAGCTCTTGAGTCTACGGGATGTGCACGCGCCTTCTTGCGAGGGGGTGGGCTCGCATAAGGCACAGCTGATAATGATTCTATCGACGGATTTCGTATCGACTCTACCGCAGGAGATTGTGCAGACTCGTGTCCACTTAGAGGACGTTTTGTGCGGAGATAATTGAATCGTTCCACTGCTTCTTGGAGTCCAACGAGATTGCTTTTGTCAGCACCAGCGTCAACTTGTTTCAGAATTGCCCAACCACGACCAGCGGGGAGTTCATCATTCCATTGAGTAGGAGCATTCTCAAGCATTGAAGTCCCATCGCTGAAGATTGCCTTGACGCCGTCGGGGAACTCGATTGGGAATTGTCTGAGATGCGGAGGTAATGGAGCCTTTAAGAGAGGATATTGCTTGGGATCAGTAGGCTCAGGTGGAGGTGGTAAAGGAGATAGAGGAATTGGAGCATAAGTAGTTGTCGTTACAGTCGTAGTGGTGACCCTACAAGGAGATACACATGAGTGCATGCTAATACAAAGTTGATTGGACTTACACAGTCGTATGGGTTGCTGGTCCAAGAACGAGCTGGGGTTGTTGTTGAGATGCCATCTCTTACAATGGATCTCGTCGTGATGTAAATGGTGGTGGGAACGGACAAGCCCACAGGCTCGAGGCAAGGAGTGATGGGAGATCGAGATGGCAGACAGGGGGATAAACGGTTGATGGTGAAAGGCAACCAAACAGCGTCACTGTGACAGTCTCATTTACAACTCCGATTAAACTATGTTGGTTCCTGACATAATCCCCGTTCGACTTGATCAATAGTCGCCATCCAACAGTTTCAAAAGGCGCTCACATAGTCCGTATCCACTACTAGCGCTGGATTAGAATTTTTAGCTTTTTACGTTACTTGGCGCCATATCAAACTCACATGGATTATTGTATTCTTCTCTCCCTTCAAGGAACGGGTACCTCGCCGAACTCATGACGTCTCGAGGCCGTATTTATCTTATTCCAGGATCAGTTAATAGTCAACCCCTGGTCGCTGGTCCGGATTACCCGGTTTGAAAGGCTGCTGTCAATACCTGTGATTTACACTCCGGGTAACTTCAAGCCGGTCAACGTCAACTGGCAACGTGGATTTCCTGCACTTCGGCAACCGGTTCCCTTTCACTCCAAGATAGCTATGAGAGAGGATACTTGTGCCGGTATTGAGTGGACTGAGGCAAGCACAAAGTGCATACTAAGCCCCACACTAAATCACGTTGTCTTCCTGCTCCACGCCCAGGTTCCAGCCGTACATTCAGAATTAAACTCGAACGTAATGGCATAATTCATCGGCTTCAAGCTCTAGATTAAGCGTCGAGTCTAGGAAGAGGCTATATCTTTATACCTTGGTGCATAAAGTAACGGCTGATCCACTTACATCGGGACTCATAGCACCCCCACCGACCGGCGGTCCGGCTGATATCAGATCCTCGGAGATCTAGGACTCATCAAAACCACATATCAATACGTCTTAATCGCCACCGAGTATTGACATCTTCCCACAATGTCCCAGGTCGCCTCCGTCCTTAAATGCTGCCCTCTTCGGACCACTATAGATCAAACCCCACTTCCACATCCCACAGACCTACAGCGTCTTGTCATGTCTCTTGAGTTACTGATGATCTATTACTTAGCTTCTGCACATGGACAATCACCATTCATTATGCTTCATTATTCGGGGTTGGACCAGTGTTGTCCCAGGGCAGAGGGATTGCACTTCAGTCCATCTTGTCAAGGATCTCTGGAGTCCAAGTTCTTCTTTGCAGCAATTATCCTCAAGCACTCGCATCAACAAATTCCATTCTCGGGCTAAGCTGGTATGATATGAATTTCTGTGTTTCCTAATGGCGGCACTTGGACCTTCTGACCCGACCGACCTAGCGACTCTTTGACAGAATCAAATTCTTGACTAACACCCATTGACTGAAGCAGTGGTGTGAGTTATACGAGTACAAGGTGGGTTCAGCCTTTCATGAATCGGAACCATGTGAAACTGACTGAGATCTAGGCAATCACCAGAAACTAGCATATGGTTGCGGCACTTGCATAACACCAGCCACGTGAATACATAGGTCCAACTTCTATCTATAATATTCTTTCTATGATATTTTACTAGGACAAGCGGCACACAGGTCAATGATATGAATCACGTGCGTTTCTACTTCATTCTCGAGAAAGTTGATTGACACTATGGATATGTTACTGATTCTACTTCACAGCTATCACTTACCAATAGGGGTTAACATTGACAAGGCAGATTCCTTCGGCGTCCCTGTTCATAACTCCTTCCCTCTCAACCGCCCGGCCATACAAGGCTGTGACATTGTTATGCACATCTTTCGTCGACCATCCAGCTAGGTTACCTCCGCCGATGGTGGAAACAATGGGTCTTGGTCCCGACAGGCTATGGAACTCTATATTCAAGCTAACAGTCGCTTACACCCGGAATATCGCCTGTAGGCGCCGCAACCATCACGATGACCGGCCAACGTTCACTCGATCAAGTTGCATTGAATTGAGACTCACTGCCGGTTCATGGCGTCTATCGATTCCCATTCTCCTATTGTCGGCTGATCTGCACACTTCTCGGCTCGGCTCTGTCCGTGATGATCGCCCACACTCTGACCCGGTTTCATCTTCAGCTCCTTAAGATTCAACTTGGCGAATTCATATATCGCCGGATAAAAGTGCCTGGTGCTCACTCAGCAAGAACTCACAATTGTGTTAGGACGAGATGCTGATGCCTCAGGCACGTCCTTTGTCTGACCCTACTTCTATGAGCATCTCACGGGAATTGATGGTACTTATTTGGGCATCGAAGACATTGATATGCTGACCATGTAGGAACGTACTCGGGTGGCCTGATGCTGTAAAGCTGTTTGGGTTTTTCTGATGCAGCCCAGGATTACATCTTATTGATGACTATACCAACAAGTATCAGGGGACTTGCACTCGTGGGGAGAAAACAACGTGTGCCTGAAAATCCGGCGACTGCCAGAGCAATTCGGTCCCTATGCGCAAATCAAACATATTTGGACCCAGGGCGTCTACTTTTTTCATTCAGCCGCCGGAATTCTGATCGTGGCTGCAGTCTCATGAGAACAGAAGATCTTCAGCTTGGTGCGCTCTATATCTCAATAGAGTCGCAATTGTCGGATCTATAACCTGACTTCTTGGAGTTCTAGCGCTACACGGGGTCGTCCATTGGTGCGATATCGGATTCAATGTCAAACATTGCGTCCTTGATAAGGCCTTGGACTTTAGAATAGCGTATTGAACATGCCGTCTATCACTAGCGCTTGTTGATAGTGCTCCTGACCGCATCTTCATTCTTGGCGGTTCATTACGGCTCGATTCGGTTCTAAGATTAGGGACCCATGTCATTCAAAGGTTATCAGAAAGGATCAGCTGCTGCATCATGCACAAAGCAAATCCAAAAGACATCCTGTGAGTGACATGGTTTGACAGCTCGTCTGCGCTTCCGAAATCCGAAGTGCCGCTAAGTAATCTAGTTTCGGCCTTGTGGCTGTCACAATTCTAATTATTTAAGGGATCACCGTCCCGATTTTACTAATCGAGTTTGCGTTTTCAAAGCTATACGCCGATCATTTGTCTAATAATGAGCTAAGAAGAATATCATTTTTATGAATAATTGAACTGAGCTTGATGTTGTACCTTGCAGGTACAAGGGTCGTGGACAGTTTTGTTTCGGTTCTAGTTGACCCCCGGTTTAGCTGCTTAAGGTACTGAGGTATTCGGATATATAGATGATTAAGAGCCTGAGTAATGCCTTATGGAAGACGGAGTCTCATGCCGTTATGAAAGTTACAGGTCCCAGAAACGATCGACGATCCTGGCACAACCCCAAACAGTTTATCCCATTTCCTAGTTTGGGTTCTTCGCGTGTTAAGACGATCACACAACTTCCGAGCGTTAGCGCTGCAATTCGGCGAAGCTGTATGAGCACCCTTGATCGGGCAGCGTTGAAAGTCCGCAGCTGTATTTGCACCGAACGGTTAGACAAACAAGGGCGGGAGTGTGCAGCCTCATTCGATCCTTGTCAAACCCAAATCCTTGGACAATCTTAGCTCTCGCACTTACTCTTGTTCGCTCTGTGAGAAAGCGAGTACGGCCAGGCACGAACTGGAAATCATCCTACTTATACTCCTTACTGTATCAATAATGTGAGTGGTCAAGGCCCCCCTTCCCAAATCTTTTAATACCCTGTTTTTATCATATCTCGGGAATGGCTTCTGCAACCACAGAATCTCCTAGCTTATTCACTTCTATTGGGCCATTACAACTTGATCTCTTTGGCACTGATCACTCTCTACAATCATTAGCTCTTCCACATACAGGGTTCATGACCACTCCCCCCATTCAAGGCAATGCCTTTCCTTATTTCCTTCAACCTCCACCACCGGGAACAATTGACCCAGCTCTTGCCGTAGCTCTATACCAGGCACAACAGCAACAAGCTGCGGCACAACAACAGTTTGCCGGACTCTTTCCACCTCCTCATCATCCAACGCCTGCTTCCGAGGCCTCGGCTGATAGTCCAGACCCCTCTTCATCCAAGTCAAAGAGGCCTGCCACTACAAAAGATGACAGTGGCTCAAGGAAGAAGTCCAAAAAGGATGAGGAAATCGATGAGGATGACGACGACAGAGACGAGAAGGAGAGCAAGCCAAAGTCAACTAGAGGATCAAGGTTGGTTGATACATAGTTCGTTTGTAATATGCCACATCATTCTGATCAACCGGTTTCTCAGAGCCTGCACTGTCTGTCGACGACTCAAGGTGATTATCATTTGCCACCTCTAGCTGACAGCGCTGATTAATACTCGGTCAAAGATGAAATGTGTCGGGGCTGAACATGGTCCACCATGCAAGCGCTGCGAAGCGGGAAAACACGAGGTATGCCAATCGATTGTCACAGTTGATATGTTACATTAATACGACTCTATAACTACAGTGTGTCTTTGAGGAGAGTAACCGGGGCAAGCGCTCGACCAAGTATGTCTTGTTTTTCATCCCCCTTCATTTTCTGGGCAAACCACTCACGTGACGGGAATTACAGGAAGTCCGAAGCTTTAGCCGAGCGGGTCCGCGGACTTGAGAGTCAACTCGGGGCTATCGTCAAGTCCATAGGCAAAGGTGCATTCGATGCAATTCTAGAGCGAACAGATTCTCGGTCGCCTTCACCTAGTGCTGAGGGGAATCAACGCATCAACCCACTCTCTCCATCACCTTCAAGACAAACTCCGGAGATGTCGGCGTCTGGCAGCGGCACTCAGGTCCCAGCACGCGGCACTTTCCGGAGCTCGAGCAGTGCCAGTCAGCGAAATCAACCACCTTCGGGTTCTCTCGGTGCGCATCGGCAGCTTAGCACTCCTCGTCCACCCAGCCCTACAGTGCAAGGACTTCCTGATAATGCATTAAATCCTCTGGGGTTACTCGCAGAAGCTAGCCTCGCTAAGAGCCAAACCATGGGATCCAAGCAGGAAGAGGTCCTTCCCCGAGTAAGCGACCCAATCGAGACTGACCCACCTCAGAGCGTTGGGCTGGCAAACGCTAGCTATTTCAAACCTGGTAAGTCTTGGATAAATTCAACTGTGTAAGGATGCTCATTCGTGGTTTCAAAGGTCCAATGACCATATTACCCTTAAGAAGGCTTTTCATTGAAAAGCAGATACAACCGGAAATGTTAACCTTTGTTACACCTCAAGAAGTTATCGACTTATTTAAAATGTGAGTGAATGCGATCCTATGGTCTTGACTAGCATTCTGACATTTACTCCCAGATATTTTGATTTTATGAATGTGAGCGCCTCGGAACCGCCGGTTGTTCGCTTTGACTGATAGTCTTTCTATTCTCTAGCCACATTGTTCATTATTGGACCCCAATTGGCACACACCTTCATTCGTCTGCAGCCGCAGTCCTTTCCTCCTAACAGCCAGTACGTGGAGTTCCATCAAAGCGTGATTCGTATCGCCTATGCTCACTCTTCTCTCGCATAGTCTGCGCCGTCTCATCCAAATTCTATTCCGCACGCTCGGAACTTCATCAAAAGCTGAATAAGATTGTGAAGAAACTTGCATTCAGCGTAGCGGAAGCTGGTTACAAAAGTACCGAGGTATGAAACTATTAGCAACTGTGTAGACCCGGATAATCATATGTCTTCGGCAGGTTGTTCAAGCTTACCTGCTACTCACATTGTGGGGTATCGGTCCCGTCGAACGATTCGAATTCGACAGGACATGGATCCTCTTGGGAATGGCCATTCGAACCGCTACCGATTTGAACCTGCATCGAAAGAGCGAATACGCCGCCGAGAATACCCCTGAGGGTAAGACGCGGAATTTGGAAATCCGGAACAGGGAACGAACGTGGTTGTAAGTCTTTGCCGTTAATTTGCTTCCCCAGGGGTCAAGTCAAACATTTCCTCGATACAAAATAGATTATGCTACGCCCTTGATCGCAGTCTGTCCTCGCAGATGGGCAAGCCACATACCGTGAAAGAAGAGTAAGCCCGATCATACCTTTTTCATCTATTCGGTCTAAGATTTCTGTTCTGTCAGCTATATTATTCGCAACGCAGGCTCACAATGGTGGCGACACCCTGATGCATTGCCGTTTGACGTTGGTCTGGCTGCTTACGTGGTGAGTACTACGAATCACGGGTTCCTAGATCATGAGCTTACCAAATCGTTGTGCATAGGAAATTCAACGCATCCTATCTCGAGGGTTGGACTTCCTATACTCTGGTGTCGAGAACCCTTCAGCTCTCCAACAGGACTGTGACTACTTGATGATCACCAAGACCCTGGAAGCCCAACTACTTTCTTGGGCAAATGAGTGGGAGTTCCATAGAAGGTAAGTCTTTTCCACCATCATCACAATCACATCACGCTCATTTGTATATATAGGGATATGAGTGCCCAGACTGAAGGCATCTACGATAGAAATCTAGAATACCGAAATCTGGTTTCTCAGTTTTATCTCAATTACGCTTTCTTGGTGGTCAATTCCTTCGGACTGCAAAATGCATTAGAGCGGTCTCAGGTTGACATTCCTTATTTCTTTGGACGATGTCATTCGGCAGCGAGCACGGTTGCAAAGATTGTCAAGGACAGTCTTGGACCAAAGGGCTACCTGCGCTATAGCCCCGATTCTCACTTTGTATTCACGAGCTACGCTGTTCTGACCCTGCTGAAGGTGAGTACTTCTCAACTGCTCTGCTATACAACATCTAACTATAATTCTTGCAGTTGATACGACCCGAGTTCAAACCTTATATGGAGAGTGAGAAAGCCACTATGGATCTCGTGAATGAGATGGCAGACCTATTGGAGGATGTTGCTGCAAATCCATATCACACACCAGGTATGATTTGCGCGACTTTCTTCGATGAAATCTTACTGATAAGCACGTCATATAGCTTTGTATAGCTCGTTCCTTAGAGCCCTCGTAACCGCCAAAGTTGAATCGAGCCATCCCACATCACCGCGCATCTCATCTCATGGCTCAGATATTGCTATGGTCGATGCCCACTACAAGGCGCCGGCTGAGGGCACAAGCTCCAAACCAGTGAGCCAGGCTGGAAGCAGTCATCGTGGTTCTTCTCCGCCCCGTGAGATGCCTCTGAACATGGCAAACGAGTATCTCGGAGAGATGGGACCAATGACGGTTCAGGATATGTCCACATTCCCTCCGACTATGGGACCACCAACGGCCGACGCCAATGATATGGGCATGTTCAATATGGACCATTTCTTGGCAAACGGGTTCTGGGATAATGTGTTGATACCAGGTTCGTTGCATGTGAGACAATATTGTTGAACAAGTCTAATTTCTACATAGGATACTCGCATTCTTTCGATGGTCTCTCAGGCGGCTTCGTATACGGTCCGGGCGGCAGCGGTTTCATAACGCCCAAATTTGCAACACCTGTAGCGTCCGGGGCCAACTCTCCGCATCAACCCGGAATGGCACCTCCACTGACACCTGGTAGTCTGAACGCCGCGTTCGGCAAAGTATGAAGGGCGGGGTGCCGTGGCATATTTTTGTCACTACTCGGAACATTGGGTCTTCTACTGCGGAATGGTTGCTACTGTGGCTGCATTGTTTCCTTAGTTTTTTTATCTTCCCTGCAGTGTGCGAATTCTTGGCTTATGACGGTTAGAGTGTCAATGCATGTAATGTTTTGTTATGTAAGTTACGCACGGACCGAAGAAGGGTCCCGAGCCCATAAAGCCCAACGAAAATTTCAATTGAATGCTTCTCTTCGTGCGGCATCCTGCCTCTGTACCAGTTTCCCAATGTTGCTCGCTGAGGTCTATTTTCAGTACCTTCGTTGAGTGTCAAGGCAGGATAAGAGGAAGAGAGAGCATCTTAGTACCCTAATGTCTTCTTGTTTTCTCTTCAGGAAAAAGAGACGGGTCGGTAGCTCAGACATACAATTGTACATACGGATAACACATGTATAGGCTTTCATGATGATACAATGACACTTTTCCGTGGATCGATATGGAAGGAATGATCGGTGGCGATGAGACCGATAGCGTTGCTTGTCGAAAGTCTACAGCAGAATAACTCTTGCAACGACTCTAATCCACCGAGAAATATCCAACGAAGATAGCATTTGTCTCCTTAGCAATGGCATGAAGATCCCCTGAGTCTTTTTGTGGAACAATCAGCAGGAGGGCACGTCTTTGCCCTATTTTTCTCGCGGTTCTTGACCTGATAGACGCCAAAAGAATGTTAGGTGCACAGCCTATTACGAACATGATAGGTTCTCTTTGATCCAACCATTTGCTTAAGCGTGGGCTCCAACCTCTTCTACACACTCCCTCTCCTTTTTCCCCTACCTTCTCTCCTCTCTTTTCGCCGCTATGGCGTGCGTGTCTGTGCCAACGGAGACTAGGTACCGCACAGATGTGGTGACTGTTCCTGCTGATGGGGGGAGCACCATCTCCCGTTCAACAATCACCGCAGAACCAACGGCAATCACATCTGTAAAGACAGTTTGCGCGCAATCAGACTCAGTCACTAGCTGTAGCGAGGATGTTATCATTACAAATATCCCAGGTAGCCATTTTTTGGTCAACATTTCAACATTGATCACTTATGTTTTTCTGTCTTTCATAGGTGACCCGATTGTCACAGACATTGTTATACCAATCTCTTCATTCTCTGTCAGCACGAATTTGGTACCGACGTTGACGTTGTATTCGACGTCGTGTGGGGAGACTTCAACCAGTCGTCGACCAGAGGATCCGGATACCACAACAACAACTTCTACCACACCAAGACAAGATGACCCACAGCCAACATCTACCACAACTCCACCCCCAGTAGATCGACCGACTACTTCCTCAGAAGAGATTATTCTCGGTACACCCACCGTAGTCACCTCCTTGGTTTATGTCACCCTTCCCAATGGATCTGTCACAATGACAACATCCGTTGGCCTCACAACACCCACTTTGTCTCGACCGGATGCGTCCAAAGACAATAGCGGGTCTTCCAGTATAGGCATGATAATAGGGGCAGCGGTCGGTGGATTTGTCGGTTTCTCTGTGCTTGTCGGATTATTGTGGCTACTATGGAAGCGACGAAGTTCCAGGTGGGATGACATATTTGACAAGGAGTTTGAAGAGGAGGAAGATGAAGTTCGCAGGCGACGCAGCATGAATCTTCTTGACAATGAGCCAAAACCGTATCAGGTATGGTGTTTCAACTTTCGGTCTTCGCTCCCTAGGCTCACTGTTTGTCCTTTTCCCTTGAACAGTATGGTATTGTTGGTACACATATACCTCCATCGCATGCTGCAGGAAGCGTTCATTCGCGTTCCACATCCCACACGGGGCTCCTAAGTCATCGCACCGGACATTCAGCTGAAATGCTCCCCCACCTTCCTCCTATGGCTCATTCTTCAAACACGTCGTCTGATTTCAATCTTCCCCCTTCACAAACATATCCACCTCCCCAGCATAAGTCGCCAATTGATGGTCGACGTCCTCCATCTGCTGGTGCTATATCGACGCATGCCCCTAGCGCTTCCTTTGCCTCTCATCAATCGGGTACATCATCTCTTCAAGTGCCAGGAGCAAATTCTCCACCACCTGACGAAATGGGAAAACGGTTATCGGGATCGCATTCGGCGACCACCTCACCAGTTTCTCCGTTTAGTGACCAGTCAGTAGGCCCCTCATTCGCTGGACATTGGAACCAGCAATCCCAAAACCAGGGTTTCGCTTCGGGAGCTGGTCCCTCGTCCCCTCCGCGAGGCATGATGGCACCTACACCTCCAGGCCCTTCGTATAACTCTGTCCTGATACCTCCACGAGACAAGTCCGTCGATCGGGGTGAACAGCGCAGACGGCCTGTATCTTCAGAGATAGCGCCACCGCCATATTCACTGTCTCCTACCTCCGACGTCAAACCTACATCACCATCACTATCTGACACGCCGTTGGTGCCTCTTGGCAATAGCGCGCGACTGGGTCTGACTAACCCTGATCTACTGGATAGCAGTCCACCGACATCACCTGATTTACGCAGACGACGGTAGTGTCCCTTCAAAACCAGAACCTAGTATCATGTTTTCATGAGTTCCTGGTACACTGGTCTGTTGCCAAGCAGTCCTGTGGCGATCTGTATACTTGGTTACTTGCATGCTTTATAGCACCCAAAATTTTCATTCTACCCCTCCCCCAAACTATTTCAATTCGTCATTACTTCATCAATTGGACTTTGCTACTGAACCTTTAGTATCATCTTTCATTTCGTCTCTTTCACTCATTGGATTTCTCTGCCATACCTCAGGTAGTATGCTCTACAACTTATTGGATTCTTCATTCGTTTATATGGACATTTTGATCTTACCCTATCAGTAGCTTAGTCTCTCCTCGACGTTCGACTTTTCAACTCGGCTCTAGTTCTCATAGACTATCTTGCACTGTGCTGTTTCACTTTCGCTGTCGTTACGATCGTCATGTCTTACTTTGGATTTTTTTTTGTCCATTCTCGGGTCCTCAATTCGTTTATATTGCGTTGTAGGTACTTCTAGGAACAACATGGTCTGCTGGCCCCGAACTGGGCGTTCCCTTGCAGCTATTTGAGTGTTGTTTTGATGTTTTTGAGACGTAGATAAACAACTTGTTTCATTGTCTTGAGGTCGTTGATTTCTGTCATACTAACCTATTATTGCTCATCTAATATCCGTCTCTTCGGCAATGATGAATCCATGGCGTACATATTCAATGCTTCTACTGACATGTCGAAGGGCATCAATTGCGCACTCAAGAATACCAACTCAAATTGCTAAAATTTCGACAGCAGGGAAACAACGCCGCGTAACAGATGATTTAATTCAGACAATCTCATCCACTCAGCCCAGATTTTCTTTATCGAGCGAAAGCGTAACTATTATCAAGGAGCCTAAAGTGTTTTACGATACCCTTATTGTAGGTCACCACCCCAGATCTAGGAGCTTAATTGACACTTTCTTCCTATGATAGAGTATGATCAAGCGAGCCCGTAGAAACATATCTCTTTCTTCACTATATATCGGAACAGAGGAAAAGGAACTGGTCCGTTCGTTTCCCGGTATCACCTCGTAATGTATCCATATTCACATTCTTTTAGGTTCAATCACTTCATAACGCACTAGCCAGTAACCCAAACCTTACTGTCAATCTCCATTTGGACATGATGCGTTCCACACGTCCGGAAAATCCTTCAACAGCAGAGTTCTTATTGCCATTAATCAAGTCGTTCGGTGACCAGAGGGTGAAAGTTCACCTTTTCAAGACTCCCAAACTAAAAGGCCTAATGCGGAGAGTAGTACCAAGGAGGTTTGACGAAGGCTGGGGAACATGGCATGCCAAAATATATGCTATCGACGATGAAGTTATTATAAGCGGGTAGGTACGTTCGTCCATATCTCTGCTCCACTCAGATTGCTAAATTATCACAATAGAGCAAACTTGAATTCGTCCTACTTTACCAACCGACAAGATCGTTACCTACATTTTAACTCTCAGCCGACACTAACCCGATATCTTCGCGATTTCCTTGGTGTAATGGTCCCTTTCACTCATAGACTTGTTCCAATGGAAGGGGTAGAATCTGGGGAGGATAGTTACCGCGCTCAGTGGATTAACACGCAAGCTGGCCCGACAAATTACGAGAGTCAAGCAGCTCAAGCACTGTCTCAACTCCAGCAACGATATCTAGAAGAGTTCAGCCAAGGATCACAGGATTCATTGTCAAGCTCCTCTGATACGGCGATGTTTCCTATCATCCAAGGAGGTGCTCTTGGCATTAGAGAGGAAGAACGAACTATTGCTACCTTGTTTGACGTACTTTCACGTCATTCAGAGCATGTTCCAGTATCGGTGGACCTCACAAGTGGATACTTTGGTCTCTATGCTCCATACAAGGATATGATCCTTGCTTCACCGGAAAATATGCATTGGAATATCGTTGCAGCTAGCCCTAAAGTTAGTGAACTTGCATTATGAGTGTGATTTGATTTATCTGATATCACTTATTTGTTCTTACAGGCCAACGGTTTTTATGGGTCTAAAGGTCTTTCGGGACGGATACCGGAAGCCTATACTTGGCTGGAGCGCAGCTTCTGGAAAGCTGCTCAACGTGTTTCTAAACAGTCAGGGACTGATTCTCGCATCCAGTTAACGGAATGGGCGAAAGAAGGTTGGACGTATCATGCAAAAGGTATGCCCTCGGTGGTAGATTTCTTGATATACTCCATAATCTCATCGAGCTCACCCCTAATGCGCATTAGGTATTTGGGTGCAACTGGGAGATGACAAGGTTCAACACGTGAATCGGCCACTACCAACTATCTCGCTCTTTGGTTCAACCAATCTTAACTCGAGATCAGCGAATCTTGATACCGAGCTTTCATTCTTGATGATAACGAAAGATAATCGATTGGCCACGGAACTTGGTGAAGAGTTGAAGGGGATTAAAACGAATTCTCAGGTGGTGGATCACACGACGTGGGCTTTACCAGAGAGGAGAGTTAGATTATCCACCATGGCGATGGCGAAGATCGTCAGTGGAATGCTCTAAGTTAATACATTTTATAGATTTATGGCAGCTGCCGATGCCATCATGCGTAGCTCAACCAACTGTATTCACCTAGCCCATGTCCTTTAATCACCTAATGACACCCTCTTCAAATAAATCCCAGAAGTTGGCGCTCGGCGAGCTTTGTCCTCCTACACCAATGAGACGCACCATTCCAACTACTTGTATATTCCAAACAAGATGTTCCACCAAGTCCGTCGTTTTCCCTTGAGAACGTTCTGGTAGCCTAGAAGGAGCCGATCATAATGCTCGGGCATAGATGCTGGTTTGGTTGTGCGTTCTTTTAATGCATACTATAAAGTATAAAGTGGTTTCAGTATCAACAGTCCAACAACACGAGAGACAAGAAATGACATACCTTATGCATCAAACGATTGTCCTTGAGAGCGCGCACGGCCGCGACTGTTTTAGGAGATAGTTCGGCAGATGTTTGACTGGAGGCTACATAGTCCAAGAGTTCTTTGAATTGTAATGTTGGACGAGCAGGATCATGTGGCCATGACTGTGCTACGCGATGAAGTGCCTGTTGCGCACGAGACATGATGAAGTAGACGGCAAATTAATGGTTT
>WSTZ01000349.1:0-21405 GCA_019632295.1 Tulasnella sp. 418 | reverse complement strand
TCCGAGTACACGAGTTAACTCGCCAACTCGACTCGGGATCGGACTCGACTCGAAAAAATTCGAGTTCCGCCAACTCGGACCAACTCGCGGCAACACTAAATGCTGGCGATGCTCGGCCTTTCCTCTAGTGAAGAACCGGCGCGCCGGGTTCTGGGAAAATCGAACTTTCGCGCTGTGTGAATTGCAAGCATCAGCGCCAAGCTAGTGTTGCCGCGAGCCGAGCCGTGCCTGGGCTCGCTCCGTGGGAACTCCATGAGTACTTGGCGATATCCCTCTATAATTGAAGTGTATCTGCTTAACGACATTTACCTTGCAGCGTTACAACGTGCCTGACATAAAGCTCTCTGGCGAGGGCGTGGTAAGCGAAAGCGGTGCTTGAATTACAAACGAGCCCAGGCACGGCTCGGCTCGCGCAACACTACGCCAAGCCCCATAAAACTCGGGGAAGTGCCCGTTAAACTCGGGAGTGCTCCCCGTTCCCGAGTCGAGTGCTGTTATTGGTTGAAAAGTGTCATTCTCCGGACAAATTGAATGGGGAAGTCAACCGCAGCATCAATGTTATCATCTATAAAATCAATTCCAGTCATACTCACACAACTCATTCATTCTCGTATCTCAATCATCTCAATCATCCCAAACATGAAAGTCTTCGCCTTCGGTGCTTCTCGCAATACCGCATACGAAACCAGTCTTGAATTCTTGAAAGCTGGCCACACTGTCACCTACCTCCTTCGCAATGCTTCTGTATTTGACAACAATGATGACATCAAACCTTTCATCGCATCGGGCCACGCAAGACTTGTCAAGGGAGATGCACTAGACATCGAGACTGTCAAAAATGGCTGGGCCGAAGCAACCAAAGACGGTCCTGTTGATCTCGTACTATTCGCAATTGGTGAGTCCCCATACGACGAATTTGATTATAATAGCAGGTTAATTAATTCAATTCTTTAGGTGGAACGCCGTCTGTGGATCTAACCAAAGGCTTTGTCGTTACTCCGCCAAACCTCGTCTCCTTAGCAATTTTCAACGTCCTCGCCACTTTCCCTAATACTCCCGGTTCTCCTCAGCCCAAGTTCATCGGGTTCAGCTCCCATGGAGTCACAAAGGACACCCATGCAACTTTGCCGCTTCTCGTGAAGCCATTATATGCACTTATCCGCGTTCCTCACACTGACAAGCTTGAGATGGAGCGGGTCATTTACCATTCTGCTGGATGGAAATGGAATGAAGGAGAGGAGCCAAGCACCCCACTCCTTCCTCCTGGATGGCAATCCAGACTCCCTTCACCTGGATGGCTCAAGTCAGCAATCATTCTTCGTCCAGCGATTATGACAAACGGGGAATCCAAGGGGAAATATCGAGTGGATACCAATCTGACCTCCTGCTATACCATCAGTCGGAAGGACATTGCTCACTTCATCGCAGGCGACTGCATCGAAAACTGGGCTAAATATGAGAACAAGGGTCTCTCAATTGGTTATTGATGAACCGTGGACTATTTGGGTTGTATCCCTTTTCTTTCACAAACTACTAAGTCTGTTGTATCATTACATGTACACTAGATTGGTTTTCTTTCATGCTTAGAATAGTCTTCTGGTATAATCCGTGTCACAATATATTCAATTTGAGCTAAGATACATTGTAGAGAACAATCGCCACAATGTCGCAAGGTGACACAGTCGAAATTGGCCAATGAAGATTTCTACAATTGATTGGAACTTGATCCACCTTTTACCGTGTCTTGATGATACCAGCGGCAACCAACTTCTGAATCTTGCCTCTAACTATCGGGTTCTTCATGTGGTCCTGAAGAGACGGGGGGTCGGTCTGAGCTTGCTGCAATATCGATTGCATGATGGGATCGTTCATGATATTCTATGAAATGTTCCCCATCAGCAATCAATCAATGTAAAACGTAGAAACTAGACATACAGCAACTTCGGGATCTCTCATCGCTCGCTGTAGAGTTTCCTCCTCTGTCTCTCCTTGCCTTTCCGCGTACAGTGCCATTGCGCATTTCTGCAGCTGACCCTCAATTTCAGCTGTATGTTTCTTCTCCGTATCCTGGCTCATTGCTTCTTGTGCGGCTTCCATTGCTTTGGTGTATTCTCGCATCGAGGACAATATCAAGCTCTTCCGAATGTGTCCCTTGATGAACTTGGGGTCGACAGCGATGGCTTGCTCGGCATCTTTGAGAGCTTCTGGTAAAGCGACGAGTTTAGTGTAAGCATTTGCACGGTTGTTGTAACCTCTTGGATCTTCGGGTGCTCGATTGATTGCTTCAGTGTAGCATTTGACAGCTCCAGCAAAGTCACCAGCCTAAGAAAAACATCAACTGACATGGTTCTAACCCATTCTGCCGGATAATACGTACCTTGAACAATGCATTTCCTTCCTCCCTAGCTTTATCTGCGAGTTCAGGATTTATGTATGCCTTCTTATCCGATTCTTTCTTCAATTTCTCCGCATCTCTGAGTTTATTCAGGATATCTGGTGTTCGGTGTTCGCTCAAACTCCTTCCGAAATATTTGATGGCATTATCCAAATCGCCCTTCTTGCTGTATGCTGTGCCTATTCTACCAAAGGCTTTAGCAATCAACTTGAAGTCTGCCCGGAGGGAGCGGCCTTCCTCTACGGCCTTTTCGCAAGTTGCAATAGTTCCGTCATAATCACCAGATTCGAATTGTACCGCTATTTGAAAGAAATTCGTGCCAACTCATCACACAGTTACACAGAGCCGATACGAACCTGCCAAGTTGGTCAAGAAAGTTACATCCTTTGGCCAAATCTCCCAAGCTTTTTCGTACGCCTCCTTTGCTGCGTCAAATTCCCGCTTCTTGTAAGCCTCGCCACCTTTCTTCTTCAGCTCCTCGGCCTGTTTCCTCAATTTCGCGTCATCATCGTCATCTTCTTCATCCGGTTCAGCCATCTCCGTGTCTTCTGCCTTTGCTGGCTCCGGTTTTTTCGCCGGTGGAGGTGCGGACTTTTTGGGTGAGCTTGAAGATGAAGCGCCCGCAGGATTGGGTGTCTCTGTCTGAAGACCGGGCGGAAGATCCGTGGATCCTTCTGGCCGTTCAAAGGCCTGCATGTCAATACCCATGAGAACGCCTAGAACTTGTATCATCCGCGGATCTTGAAGGGCACTGTCACAGACATGAAAATGGATGTTCAGCCAACATGTTCTGGAATCGAAAAAGACTTTTTACACGGTACTCACCTGGAAGCCAAGGCCGGGTTTGTTTGCAATGCCTTAAGCTATCATTGGTTGCGCAGGATGTTGAGAGACATTCGAATGCGAACAAAATGGGGTACATCAAATGTTGAACGACGCGGAGACGGTAACGTCAACCATCCAAGACATGGTGAGAGTAGAAAAAAGGGCGCATATGGAAAAGTACGTGCGAAAAGAAAAGATAAAAGCCATGCAGACCGATGACGGTGTAAGAAAGGAAAAACAACAACGGTGTTAAGAACATCAGCGATGCGCAGCAAAAGCATATGAATAAGGTGGAGAAAATGGAAAAAAAGGAAAAAAAGGCGAGACACGAGACGGGTTGCGTGAAAAGAGAATTTTAAGGTTGGAGGGTCAGAGACAAAGGAGTAGCGTGACGTGACACGAAACACCGAGAAGTGTAGACCATATGTTGTACGAGTCGATATACGTCAGCGTTGAGGGAGGAATGATTGGGCCAGGCGGTGAACAGATCGTGGGTAAATTGACAGGGTCAATGACCACAGGCCCATCGAGTGAGACATTGGTTGGAAGGCCCAATTTCGATCCGGTTGGAAATCGCACGGTATGATGCGAGACATTGCAGCCAGGCCAAAAAGGGAGTATAGGTCGGTAGGTGAAGCAACCAAGGTTCGAGATGTAAGGTGCGAGAGAATAAAATTCACAGCGGGCGCCAAATGCCACAATGGATTGTGCGTTGTTAAGGAACATGGATCATTCGTTCGGGTACGGAATTTTGAGTATTTTGCGTTCCCAGTTCGGGTGTTTGAATACGGTGTATGGGAGCCGGCGTAGATGTATTTGCAACGACCGAAATTGGTTGTGAAAAAGTGTCAAGAGTTGAGATGAAAGTGCGACAATAGTTGCATAGTTAACCACATATGTCACCGGAAATATGTATAGAAATTGTTGAATTGAAAGTGAATATATGCGGAGAAAAGATGGTATAATCAGTATTGATGCGGTTACTATAGGCCCAAAAATCGGGTTTGGAACATGCTCTTACCTTTACAACAAATGCTGGATCCGAGAGCAAAGGAGCGGTTTTGGGATTACTTGCTAGCTTCGCCAACATATTGGGATCAGAGAACATATTCCCGATACCCCCTGGGTCAGCACTAGCCTCTTCGGCATCTGAAATTTTGTTAAAGGGTCAATTGAATATCAAAAAGCCGTGTAATCGCTTACCTCGTTGGGCAGCTTGGACTTCGGCAAGCCCTTTCCGCAATGCCGGACTGTCTTCAACGGCAATACCAGCATTGTAAGCATCGATAGCTTCTTGCCACCTCCGAGAACCGTGCAACGCTGCGCCTTTACGGGCATAACCTTTTCCCCATTTTGGGTTGACTTTGATTGTCTGGAGGTCATGAGAGGATTATGTCAGCCCATTGCTTCGGGTTCCGAACACACTAGAACTACAACAGGAAAGGGGTAGCGTATGCTTTCATAAATAGAGTGATTTCGACCATGCGTGGGACGTAGCGAGACATCGTAGATGTACGAATTAGGCAAAAAAAGATACAGTTTGCGAGCGGGGATGTCACGAAACAAAGTGATTCAGGCCTTAGTTGACTCACCTGTTCTGCGTCTTCGAGCGCCCCTTCCCAGTCTTTTAACCCTGCTTTTGCTGCGCTTCTGTTGCTCCATAGTACGTGATTATTCTGGTCGATCAATATGGCTTGAGAGAAATGGTCTATCGCCTCGGGGTAGTTCTTCGCCGCAAATGCCTTGTTTCCCAATTCCTTGAGTGTAGCTGCGTCTGTCTAATGATGGGTCAGACACCGCCTGGTGGTAACGTCAGTCAGAACCTACCATAATGGATGGATAGCGATATTCGTACTACTGACAGCACCACCCGAATGGCGATTGGGCAGTTAATATTGACTAATTGGTGGAAATTGCCAGAACATCGAATCGAGTTATGTTCAAAATTCGGAGACGGACCAAATTTTTGGGTCAATGCACAGAAATCTGGGTCAAATCAACCAGATCTGTTCTTTGGGTATGTTGTGGCTTGGACTGGCTCGCCGCACCCGCAATTTTGAATTTTCTGGTTAGGCTGCACTGGGGTGTAAAGATGAGCATCCAGTGCACCTTGGAGGATATAACTATTAAGACTTTCATTCTCGCTGCTTTCAATCCTCGGACACTCTCTCGATTCTCCTCTCTTTCCTCCAAGGACATACTCGCATGAGCGTCCCACTTCATTCTGTCCACGCGCAGCCGTTTCCATACTCCATCCAAGAGACTCAGGTCGGTTCGTCCTCAATCAACGTCTCTCTCAAGCGGGATCCGTCTGCAGATCAACCGCAGAGGCCAGCAAAGCGGTCGCGAAAGTCAGTTTATCGTTAGGTTTAGCTGTACATACTGCTAACTCGCCTTTTACGGCAGAGCAATTAACTGCGAACCTTGCAGACAGTCGAAGCTAAAGGTGTCGTAATATTACTTCTCTTTGTATTTAGACTGTCTAATCGATCAATCTCTTCCAGTGCGATCGAGGAAAGCCATGCTCAGGTTGCGTATTACGAGGGACTAGCGCTCAATGCTACGCAGACTCTCCTAATAACTATGATTCGACTTCGAGCTGTGGTAGAGAGGACCAAGGGTAAGCGCTCCAACCCCTGTGCATCCGCCGTTCCAATCTCACTTCGACCTGTGTTAGCCCTCGCATCGACCCTCGAGCAGAAATAACCCGCATTCGAAACTCTCTGCTTGCTATAGAGCAACATATCAACAGATCATCTTCATCCAGTTCTCCATCTCAACCTGCCTCATCTAACTATCCTTCTCGGTCCGACAGTCTCGCCCCTACAAGTCTTCCTCCGATCTCCTACCTCTCTACTTCTATTTCACCAGATTATCAACGACACAACAATACTGCATCTTTGGACGTAAATGCAGACAACTCACCTTCTGCATTCAGGCCGGAGAACGGCATCTACATTGGACCCACCTCCACTGCCAGTCATCTCCTTTCTCTTAGAAACGTAAGTAATCGGTCCGTTCTCACCAAAAATGTATAGGTCCGTGAATGCTCACGCCACGCTTTGCACCCCCTCATAACTGGTACCCACACCCACCTTGCACCCTGCCATCTGTCTCACTCGATCCGATGATGCATACGTGCCCGTTACTATCTATTGACACAGGGCGAACAACGAGGCACTACAACGAGTGATGTCAATGGCGAGGAACAATATTCGGCGATGGCAGAAGGTGCACCGTTTGGAAAGCTTGATGACCCTAGCCCATTGCCAGTTCATCAAGTGGATGAACTCTTGGAACACCTGCCAGATACCTCTGAGGAGCTCATCTCTTACTATTTCGAAAACTGCACATGGCTTCACCGGAATCTCCATCAGGAAACATTCCTTAAGGCTTGGGCTAGGTTCAATAATTCTGCAAGCCGCCCTGGGGGTCACATCATTCTTGCGACAGCCTTTGGCATATTGGGCATCGCTGTTCAGTATCTTCCTCCCAACCATACCCTTTTCGAAACCAGTCCGGATTCTCAAAACGATATTGCAAACCAGTATCACCGGATGGCCGAAACGGCTTACCGGCGGCATCTCCTCGATACCAGGGAACCCAGCCTGGAAGTCGTCGAATACCTCCTGATCAAGGCACAATTTCTTCACATCACCAAGCACGACCTTGAGCAAGTATGGGCCGTTAGAGGAGAGTTGCTTTCAATAGGACTCGCGATGGGGCTGCATAGAGATCCGGGAAAGTGGAAGATGAGTCGTGAGGTTAAGGAACGCCGTCGTTGGGCTTGGTGGAACATCCTTGTCAGTACCAATTCCATGCATCTACATCTGCACGTCTGAATGAGATCATTGATGGTTCCTGGTTCGTTTGTTTTTTATGCAACCGATCCTGGTATCCAGATGACAGATAGGCAAGTACCTCATCCGAGTCCACATCTCCTTTCAAATTTGTAAAGCTAAAACTCCTAATCTATCTCAGGTGGCAGTCGTTTATGTTTGGTCGACCAATAGGGATCTCCAACCACCATTTCGATACCAAATATCCCATGGAGGATAACTCAGATCTTGCAGCTTCGGCGACAAGCAACCCTGAACTTGCGTATCTCCAAAATTTCCGGCTCGTCGCTGTGATGGGCGATATTCAAGATGATGCTCTCTGTTTGCGCCCGGTGCCTTATGAACGTATTGAAGCCCACGATCAATCCATTCAACATCTCATCGAAACACTTCCACCTGATTTCAACCAGGATGAGATTGTGTTTGCTCGTAATGCTTACAGGGGTTTGGAATTCAAACGTCATGCGGTTCAAAGCATCATGTGCCGCGCCGCCCTTCACCATGTTCGGTTGACCTTGCATCGGCCGTACACTGCACCTCGCGCATCTGGCGACTTTTTCCTTCGTGCCTCAGAGGAGAATCGTATGAAGAGCTTCGAGACAGCCGTAGTGGCAGCCGACAAGGTCATCCAGCTGGTTGCTAGGACGGGTCAAGAGTATGTTGGCCATCCGACGCTCAACGTTCCAGGCCACCTATCCTGGGGACCATTCCATGCTTTCGGAGCTGCGATGTTCTTCACGTTCCAGCTCATCTGGAGACCAGGGCAGCTTGGTGCGGGTCAGTTCAAGGCCAATATCGCGAGAGTGTTGAGTGCACTCGAGCTCGTCAGGGCCAACAATCCATACTCTCAAAAGGCATGGTCTGTATTGTCGGCGCTCAGACCATTATGGGATGATGAGGGGGGCTTGATGTTGGACGATAAGCAGAAGAACGAGATATGGGACAATGCTAGGAGGCTGGCATTCCCTATTCACACAGGTTCTTCGGTGTCGGACAACGAGAGCCGTTCGTCACCTGGCTCTGGGTCATCTCCTGGATCGGATGCATACATGAGGAGGGCGTCTAGTGGTACGGGTAACAGTCCGGTCGAAGGTGTCACAAATGGCACAACGAGGAATGGTCTCAACCATGCTTGGACCTCCAGTCCAGCGAACTCAATGCATAGCGCTCCAACTCCATCCGTCTCTGCAGTTGGAGGATCAGGCACTGGTGGATCGTTGTTTCCTGTCAACACCGGTGGCGTTCTGATGGCGAATAACGGTGGAACCCCAGCTTCAGTCTATGGATCAGGAACTGTTAGCGCCAATATTACGGGTGGTACTTCAGCATCTGGCATACACCCACGCATTGAAGGAGTCAACAATTCTTCTACAGGAACCATCACTCCTCCTGGATATTCGAACCCTTCCTTTACTTCTCAATCCACTCATGTTCAACATGCAATTCCGCAGCACTACCCTTCTCATCAACATCAACGGTCGCATTCTCAACCATATATCGATGCCTTTCCTCCAGGTCCGACAGAAGATGCCCTCTGGAGTGCATCACTCGGACTTTACCAACCAGGCGATTGGTCCAATATGATAGGGAACGTAATGAGACCCGCCGATCACCGAGGTAACAACGGACGAGGGTTTTTGGGGTGATGTCAGCCGCGGATAGACATGTGGTATCTTTTCTCTCTATCTTACTGTCTTAATTTGGTTCTTTTTTTATCATTCTTCTTTCTTTCCAATGCTTGTCGCATGTCATGACCTACATCCACTCATGATCCATACCACGCCCCTTATGATATCATGGTTTTTGATATCGCTTCCCTCGTTCTCACTCTTAATGCATGCATACACGCCGTTCCATATAAGCTTTTGTCTCATCATTCTCTTTTCTCACTCAAGTTGCTTTCGTTCTTCAGTCCTTCGGCTCGTCAGGCCAATCGATAGAGCATCGGCGTAACGTGTGCCGACGGTTATCTTTCTTGTTATTTCTTCTTTCTATCATCCTAATAATCTCTGTGGTTGATGTATCTTATCTTGGTGTATCCCAAATTGAAAGATTTTTACAATTGTCTATTTGGCCGAACACTTGGGCGATTTTTGTGTTCGTTTGGTTTTTGGTACCATATTTCGGTCCAAAATCTGGCCACAAATTTGGCAGTCCGCGAAATTCCCGCTCCCTTGAATAATAAGGATTCAGAAACAAGGATCGAGCAATCTTCTACGAGACATTCGTATTTGTGCACGCACACACACAATGCCGGGCTAAGCTAGAGGTCAAACCTTAAGTGCAACATTCGGACTGACGGATGAAACGAAGAAATCAGAAAACCACGCAGTGCCATGGAGCGCAAAAGACTTAGATGGCCGTGTAGGATTCACATTGGTTCATTGCTTAGTAACATCGGTAAACAGACAAGCATGCACTACGGGAGATTCGAGGAAATAGGTCCAAGGGAGCGGTAATGGAAAGGGGCCTACAAGTTTATTTGATCTCTTGCGAGACATTGTCGCCGAGAGCTACCGAAAGGAAGGAGAAGGGGACGGATGAGGGCGAAGAGGGTTGAAGGGCAGGCAGGTGATCGCACGTGAGTGCAGTTATTTGAGGATGTCCATCTCACCCCTTGCCCCTCTCACAGGCCTGATGGCCACGACTGATCTGCCCAACCGCCATCAACAAACACCTGCCTTATGTATCGCTCTGCTGCACGTCGTTTTAGATTTCCTTGGGTTTCGTCGTTTTGACCCCTTTCGTTCTGCCCTTCGCCATTATCTCCATCATCAGCTACTTGTCTCCAAACCCTCACGCATTCGTGAACTTCCTTGGGTGAACTCAAGCCTACAACTGACGGCACCTCGCGCCATTCCTTTCCATCGGAATGAACGTCCACGGCTCTTCGGAAAGCGTATCCTAGGGCAAGATCTATTACGCCACCATCCCAATCTGAGACGATTGGAGAGCTAATGATGTTTTCCTGTATCAACGTTATCAGTTCCTTGGGTGCTGGATGCCAAGACGGAGGTGTAGGAGTCAATAGACCCATGCTAAAGGGACTAGCTGTGAGGACTTGTGCAACTTTGCCTCGTGTCTTGAAGTGTTGTAGATATGGCAGGAATGCTGTGTTTTGGAGGTTGAAGTGGGAGTAGCTGAGGACAGCGTCCAGGGGTTCGTAAGGCGGGGTGTGCAACACCAAAATAGCATATCTGAGCAATTGTGGAAGAGGATAACCTATGCAACAAAACAAACAGATGGATGCAGCGTTAGCAACGAGTCTACAAAACCTTGCAATGTAGCACTGTATCAGGGCGCCAAAAGGCCTTACGATAAAGTTCTATTTTAGAGTGACTTAGACTCACCACTTATCCCAATTCGTTTAATAACCCCTTCATTTTTCAGTTTTCTCAGTTCAGCTATGGCATCAAGTACGGCTTGATCACCATCACCCCACACTTTGGCCTCATCTCCTTCTCCGAGGCCCCACTGGCGAGCAACAGTTGGATCTGTTAACGCTAAAGTGACATTTCCTGCACCTTTATCCCAGGACGACGGATAGACGGGTGTCCCAACAAACTCGACATCGTGCATGTAAACCGTATCGAGGTAATCAGTGTTAAGTCTCTTTAGTGAACGTTGGATGCTTCGTCGGACTGTCGAAGGAGCATAGTCCCAATCTTCTCGGTTTGGCCCGTATCTGCCGCATTTCGTCATCTGACAAGGGCGGATGGATCAAACATGGTGAGTTTAGGCCTTTACCGTATAATGACGGAGAACAGATGACCGTGCGAGTAAATGAAGTTTGACTTACTAGCTGGTATGATGATCTCGGGAACTCCCTTTCGAGAGCTTTCAAGATGCTGCCCAATATAATTTCAGAGGCACCATACCAGGGGGACGTATCAAAAGCATTGATTCCATATCTACAAGACAAAATAATGCCAGAAACATGAGGCGGTTTAGACTCAGTGTGAGAGGGAAGGCCTTGGGATGATGACGTTTGGCAAGTTAAGGGAAAAATTCACAAAACGGACCTTAGAGCAAGTCTCACTGTTCGCAGGGGAACCGGGGATTCAAGAGTCTCTTGCTGAGTATAGATTGTAGAGAGCGCTGCAGCACCAAATACGAGAGCCGGTAAGTCATTGATTACCGTCGGTGAATTCTAGATGGTGGAGGCTCCGATCAAAAATGCTGAAAATGAGAGGGGTCCAAGGTTGCGAGAGTTTCACTTACCACCGCTTTCCCCTCAGCAGGCTGATCCTCCTCAGTGTCTGGGATAGTGTGTGCTGGAGGCACCGTGTAAGTTGGCTGTGGACTGTCAAGTGGGATCATGACGGTGAGGTGAGGTAGTTTATGGGTACGTCTGCTCTGATCGATCTCGCTTGACGGTTGACTTAAAACGTAGAGGAGGTGAGAGTGAGCGAATGGGGTCAACGGGCCGCATGCTGAAAGTAGAGGAGTGTTTCCTCCATATGGCGGGTTTCAGCGGAAATCAGTCACATTGGGGTAACGGGCCGAAACCGGTTCCCAACCGAGTATGTCCGACATGACGCGATGTTGCACACCAAACACGGAAAAAACAGGCGGTGCGCATTGAAATGTAGTCCAACACATCACATTATGTCGCCACACGGGCAGATCTCTAATAAGTCTAACATCTAGAGTCGGTCGCGAGAATAGCTGAGAGAGGATAATCGTCAGAAGCGTTGCAAAGGTTATAGCATGTTTAGCTCACCTCTTCTTGAATTCTCTGGAGGACGACACAAAATCGCATGGATCAGAAACTATTGCCACGTTTGAGAGGGAAATGAAAACCCACCTATTAACGGCCATAAGCTTAGTATTAGTGTCTTGGTCGACGTTAAGCCAGGGGGTAGGATTGTTCTTGCGGTCCCAGATAACGTCGGAGCCTCTAGCAAGACGGGTGAGGTACTAGTGAAAACGTTCAGAAACTGCACCAAGCTGAGAAGAGAGACTACTCACCCAGCCGGCTCCAGTGACAGCTACTCCTACGACAGCGTAACTAATAATCCGTATATTAGCATTTAATCCCTAGTGTGAGAACGGTGTTTCTTACATCGGGATGGCCTAGACGATGAGAAGTATCAGTCCTGTGCACTCCACTGGACGCATTGTACTTACCTCTGGAGCATACCAGTTCTTGGCAATTTGACGGAATCTAGCCATGGTTGCCATGATGAGTCTATATAATTATTGAGTGGTGGGGTGTTCTAAGAGAGAAAGAAAAAAAGACGGTGGGGTTCAGCTAAAAAGTATGGTGGATCAAAATAAAATGAACCGTGGAAATATTCTACTGACGTGTGAGATTTGCGCTTTGTCTGGAATAATCTCTTGTTCTATGGCTTCTCTTTCTGTCATCGAAGAGTGAGTCTACAAACACATTCAAACCACATCTTACTTACATTGTCTGAATAGGTCTGCCATGTCCGACGTGTCTCCTCAGATTTCAAGACCAGGCAGCGCCCAATTGCAGCCATCCAATAATTATGATCCTCTGACGAACAATACGAATCCAGCCACTAATGGCTCTAATGACCAGGAGGACTCGGACGACGAATTTATTTATCCGGGTGCTGAACCCGCTAGCTCTTCTCCAGCATCTTCAGAATTTCGTTACGAACCAATGAATTCAGTACAATCCAATGAAGCCGCTGTTGGAATTTCTCCACCAGCTCAACCCGCGCCTGTCGTCACACCGCCGCAAAGACTCGGTCCGTCAACAGTCCATTTGGAATCTATCGCCGCTGCTGCTTCAGCAGGCGATTTAGAACGTCTTCAAACTCTATTTCAGAGCATTATCGCAGAAACAGGCGTACAGTCTTTTGTTTTGGCTAATGAAGCTGCTCAAAGAACTGGTTTAACTGTCCTACATCATGCCGCTTCTCGTGGTCATCTCTCAGTCGTTGAGTGGTGTAAGTCGCGTTTCCTCATTTTTGCGCTTCAATCTATTCACTTTGTTCATTATTTTAGTGGTTCAGAATTGCGGAGCATTGACGGATCTCGAAGATAAGGAAGGAGAGGTGAGATTACAGCTCATAACTCTGAAACATCTCTAACGGCGCTTTTTTCTTACGTTTTAGACTGCTTTACATAAAGCATCCCTCAATGGACACCTTGGTGTCGTCAAATACCTATTATCTTCCGAGATTCAGGCTGCAGATGTCCATACTACTGATGCAGATGGTTGGACAGCTTTGCACAATGCTTGTTCAAAAGGGTACCTTGATATCGTTCGTTGGCTTTGCGAACAAGGCGGGGCGGCCGATGTAGCCCCAGAGGACGCCCAAACGGGTGTTCGGGGTGTTGACAAAAAGAGTAAAGGCGGCTGGACACCACTTAGTGAGTCATGTGTCTAACTATAACGGTTTAGCCCCTTTTTGACCCATACCACCCAGTGAATGCATCATCGAAGGGCCATCTTCCCGTTGTGCTTTATCTGTTGACCAAGCAAAATGCTGATCCTCTAGTCAGGAATAACTGGGGTGAGACAGCTTATGATGCAGCGGCCGCTGTTTTCGAAGTTTGGATATGCGAGGTATGTATTATTACTTCATTCCGCCTCTAACTGCATCGTGCTAATATTATATTAGGTATTGCAAAGGGCCGAAGCTGAAAGATGGCAAGGTTCCACCGCAAAATACGATCCACTTGCGGTTCACACCACTGTTCCTTTGATTCTTTACGAGAATCAGCGATTGGATACCAGACTCAAGACTCTTGCTGTCAATGGGGGACGTCCAAAGTTCTCTGCATCAGGTTTAGGCCGCAGGGGTAGAAAACCGCCATTTGAACTCAAGGTTCCCCCCAATCAGGATATACAGGGTAGCACGTCAGGTGTTGCTGCTTGGAGAAGTGACATTCAGTTGCCGTTTATTGAAGCACCATTTATTCTTCCGAAGCCACAAAATGCAAAGGAGAATCCTTCGAGAGAAGGTGCTGAAAGAAGTCACTTCTGGCTGTGAGTCGCCATTATCGGTCACACTGCGTTTAATTTCTTATCCTTGAATGGATTTTCACCACAGATCTGACTGGACCTTGGATTTGACCCATCCAAAGGTGGACGCAGACGAAGGATGGCAGTACTCTCGCTCATTGGATGACTCTGACGATCGTTGGGCAGCGGAAGTCCCACCACAGCTAGAGAGACTCCTCACTGGATCCGGCGTAGTATCGGGATTGGCTAGTCCAACAGCTGGATCATCATCATCTCACTCTAACGGATCAACTCCATCTTCCACTAGTTGGGCAAGACGGCGTCGATGGGTTCGAGTTATGCGCAGGAGGCTGGATATACCGCCTCTACCTTTCCTCCAACCTGATGGACAGACGTACCACTTGGCTGAAGATGGATCACTGATACCGGTTGCTGCATCTCCCACCAGAGCGGCTAACGACGACGACGACGATGATGATGGGGAAGGACAAGAGCTGGGAGCTATGCCTACCTCATTCTTGTCCTCCACTAAAGATTACGTAGCTAGAGCAAGATATCTCGCCGATTCACCCGGCACCAGTAGTACTACGCCAGGTCGTTCGGCTGCTGCAACTCCCGCCGATATAAAGAGAGCAATCAATAAACTCGAGAGAGCTGTCAACGAGCTTAGAACTGGAATGCTAGGTACGTTCAACAGAAAACTCAACAACAAACCGGCTTGGCGCTCATTTATTACCCATTTTTAGGTGATGATGACCAAGACCGTAAGAGACAAGCTGAAGTCCTATTAAACACCTATAATCGCGAGCTGGAACGGGCGCGGTTGTCCGCTGGTGCAGATCGAATTTTAAATACCACTCAGCGTATGTTGCTTATTCTAGTCAACGGTGAAAGTTGACGGACTGAGGTTTTGTCGGTAGCGCTCACCGAAGAGGAAGACGAATATGACTCGGATGAAAGTTTCCATTACCCTCTTCGGTCTCCCGCAGCATCCGTCCGAGCACCTTCTGTTCGATCACAACAAGTCACGGATTACTTTTCTCGGGCGTCTACATCTACGCGAGTTCCATCCGATCTTACGCCACAACTGTCACAAGCTCCTGAATTCAGAGTACCTACTCACGAAGCCCCACAGAAAGTCAGGGCACCCAGGTGGACCCCTCCAACGCCTCACCAGATGCACGCCCAATGGGAAAGGGATGAAAATGTTTCCGATTGTCGATCCTGCAAGAGGAGATTCACCTTTTACTTCAGAAAGGTATTTTGTTTTCTCATTTGTTCATTTGTGATGCCTGCTGACTATGACTCTCACCTCTTTAGCACGTGAGTTGTGGAACTTAAAGGTTTCACTAAGGCCGGATCACTAATATTTATCCATTTGTTTTCAGCATTGTCGTCGCTGTGGTAAGATTTTCTGCGACCGGTGCTCCTCATTCCGAGCTCTCTTGGACCCAGCAGACGTAGTTCATGACCCAGTATATCCCGATACCCATCATTCGACCACTTCTGCGCATAGAGTCTGCGAGACGTGCTATGATGTGGTTACGGCTGCGGTCCCAAGCCCACTTAGGATGAGCAGGTCCAATACCATGGAAGGAATCGTTGTCTCTGAAAATAGATTGGCAGTACCTGGTCATTCGAGAGAAGTAAGCTCACAGATCAGTGATCTAGCAGAGTAAGTTCGAGATCATATCCTTTGATTTTATGCCAACTACTAATGTTTCCATACCATAGTTGTCCTGTCTGTGGTCAGAATTTGGCAGATTTGGGTCCTGCGGCTTTACAGGAGAATCATGTCAAATCATGCTTGGATGGTGGTCCTCCGACTCCCGGGGCTGGCGCAGCCCAGTCCAGCCGATATATTGTCTACCGTCTGCCCGCTGAGAGCTCCTTGATCGGAACGGAGTGTATGTACAACTTTGGTACAACTTACCTAGTGTTTCTCATCTCATCTGTCACTTCTTATCTAGGTGTCATTTGTCTCGAGGAGTTTATCAAAGGTATGCAACTTCACTACGTCACTTATCGTTCTTACATTAACACGTTAACCGATAGGCTCACTTGTGGCACGCATGTCCTGCTTGTGCTCGTTCCATAGTCGTACGTATCTCCCTTGTTTCTATTTTCCCGGTAACTAATACGCATTTATCGCATGCGCAGCTTGCCTTTCCGCTTGGCTTCAAAGAGGACGTTCATGCCCGGTTCATGCCCGCTGAGTTGCTAGCAACATTCACATAGAGATTACGATACCATTGCAATTTTTCTCGCATCTACGAACGGATTGATCATGATTTTTAATTGTACATAAATACTTCGAAATCACAGCAAATCAGCCACGAACGAAAAAAAGGGGGAGGTATTAATCCTGTATAGGATCCAGTAACACTAATTATCCTATCATCAAACAAATTACAGAACACTGTATCTGCCAGCTGTACCCATGGGGTTTCTGGACTCGGCTTGTAAAGCTGCGGTAGAAGCCTCGATAAGGAGCCTTTTGATCTCTCGTACAGCTTGTTCGACCTGTAGACATAACGAACCGTGAGCACAACTGAAAGCATGGGATACAGAGAAGAGGCTCACCCTGTACTCGTCGTTTGATTCGATGAGTAGATGCAATTTGGGAGGTTGATCTGGACCAGGCTCTTTCCCAGGTTCGTAATATATGCCTTTGTTGGTGACGGATGCACCAGTCATATCGACCAACTGAGAAGGTCATGATGAGAAACAAGCGTACCAACAATGAAAATAGTATCTTACCTGAACCATCGTCTCCTTGTTCGTGACTCGCCATCTTGCTTTCTGAGGATAGTCGTTGATGGGTATGATAGCATGGAAATCTGTCGCGTCCGGATCTTTTGGCTTTCTTCCAGCGACGGCATCCTCTAGCTGGGTCTGGTTTTGTATCATCATCTTTGCAGCTCGAACCTGAGCATTTAGCTTTGCAATGACACTCTGCGCTTGTTTGTAAGCAGCTGAATCCTTGGCCGCCTTCGCTGCAGATTCTTGTGCCGCGCGCAATGAGGTGGCGACTGCCTTTTCGTCTTCCGCCGCCTTGCGAAGAGCTTGGGACAATCCAACCACACCTTTGGAAGTATCCGGTGCAGGTCCACGCCTGATTTCCACCTTAAACTCGAAGGGCAGCTCGCCGTCGGGGTTTTTGGTTCCTTCCTCCAATCGCTCGTCCGAGTTGAGAGGCTTCTCGTCCACCTCGCCATAGGCGGTTCGCTGAGCTCTCTCCTTTGCATCACGTTCTTTGTCGAGCTTATCAAGACCCTTGCCACCAAACCCAGAGCCGGCATATGACTGAGCTTTCCCAGACTTGACCTTCTCCAAGAATTCTGGTAACAGACAGCATTAGCTCGGCGACAGTAGATCAACAAAACAATTCACATACCATTAGCAAGCTTTTCAAGCTCTTCGGGTATTGATGCCTTGCTGGCTTTCAATGCCCGGTAGATATCCACAGAATATCGCTCTTGCTCTGGGGTAATAAAAGTGACACATGTGCCCTTGTTACCAGCACGACCAGTTCGTCCGGCACGGTGCACGTAATCTTCCATATGATTTGGTGCATCGTAGTTGATAACCAGCTTGAGTTGCTTCACATCGAGACCTCTCGCTGCCACACTAGTTGCGGTAACGATCGGTACGACACCAGCTTTGAAGTCAGCGATTGTCGAATCACGGTCAACTTGATCCTTGCCACCATGAAGTGACATGCAAGGATAACCCTTTCTCATCAATTCCCGCAGAAGATTGTCCGCGGCTTCTTGACGGTCCACGAATATGAGTGTCCGGGCATCCTTATCTTCGTTATATGTTTGACCAAGGATCTCCAGAAGCCGATTGAACTTGCTCTCTTCGGATCTGACTTCAACGATCTGCTCGATTTCTGAGGCGACGACACTACGACCACCAACAGTAATCTCCAGAGGGCGCTGTAGGATCTTACGAGCGAGGGAATCCATCTGCTTGGGGAATGTAGCCGAGAAAAGTACAGTCTGCCTATCGGGTCTGATGTTATTGATGATCTTCATAACCTATAAAGCACGTGTATTAATAACCCGCTAATCTTAGAGTATTGACAAGTCTCACCTGAGGTTCAAAGCCCATGTCAAACATTCGATCTGCTTCATCCAGCACCAGATAGGTCACTCGTTTGAGATTCGTCACCCGTCCAGAATTTGCCGTCAGAAGATCAATCATTCTGCCCGGTGTACATACGACAATTTCAGCTCCTTTCTTCATCTCCGCAATTTGGTCCTTAATAGGAGAACCACCATATGCGCAAACGGCCTGCAGGAGAATACAAAAGCTTAACAACAAAAATAGATCAAGTGCGATTCAGAAACTCACCCGTAAGTTCAGAACTTTGAGAAATGGCTTACACTCTCTATGTATCTGAACAGCAAGTTCACGAGTTGGAGTCATGACAACTGCAATGGGTCCTTCCATCTGTTCCAAAGGCCTCTGATCGTTGATGTGACGGAAAAGTGGTAGCAAAAAGGCTATGGTTTTTCCGGAACCCGTCTTTGCAACGCCGATGACATCCCTTCCGGACATAATAGCAGGAATGGCTTGGGCCTGGATTGAGGTCGGAGCTTCGTAGTTCAGTCGTTTGATAACATCAAGACTGCACAAACAAGATAAGAAGCTGGAAGATATAGAAGGAGCTTGGTTTGACTTACCAACTTGTTGGTAGACCACAATGGCTCCACTTCGTGATGGGACGCGGGCAATCTTGGCCACGGATTTTGATCGAGTCCAGTGCCAAACGCAGCAGTTCAACTTGATCATCGTCCATGGCTTCAATCTCAGGCGGGACACGGTAAAAGTTTTTTCGGAAAGGTTCATAGTTCACCTTGGAATGATCAACAGTAGCAAGATCCTTTTTCTTGACCTTCTTAGCTGCCAATCTGTGAAGGGAGCGATTAAAATTCATTAGCAACTACAAACAGAATAAAGACTCACGCGAGGATATCTTCTGGTCGCAAGTTGGTTGTGTCGAGCTCGTCAGGAGCGGCGGGTTCAACTTCATCTTCGTCATCATCTCCGCCATCAACATCCATGTTATAGCCTCCGAGGCGTTGCTTATCTTCGGCGTTAACTTTTTTGACTTCGGAAACGACACCGCTCATGTAAGCATCAAGAGGATCAATTTCGTCTTCTTCGTCTCCCTCTTTCATCGCTACGTCTTGAATAGCATTGACGTCATCTTCGTCGTCATCAGCCTCCAAATTCTCTCCGACGCCATTAACCGCATCAGATACAGCAAGATCTACGGGTGGCATGTCACTTAATTTGACCAATTTACGGCCTGACTCTGCGAAGTCATCCATAGCAGCGGTCTTTGCATTTTTCAGAATATCAGGCTTAACTGGAAGACCTTTTAGACCAAGAGTGGTGAGGGACGAACGATTGAGTTGTGTTGTAGGTTTGGCGGGAAGGTTAGCCGAAGCAGGTAGCTTGATGGTGGGTGTAGCTAAAGATTGCAAGAAAAAGGACCAAGTGGTTTCGATATCATGCCTACATTCGAGAGTTGTAATTTTACTCACCAGTTGGAGTTGAAGTACCATTCCCAGACTTGGCAGCTGCTAAAGCCAATGCTTTGGCTTTGGCCTCCTCTAGAGCCTTTTTAGCTTCTCGATCCTTTTTCCAAGCCTCGAGACGCTCTCGTTTGATCCTCATTTTTTCATCCTCTACGGGTGGAGTAGCAACGGGCGCTTCAGACTTGGGAGGGGCTGATGGTTGCGGCACTAATCCATTGGATGATCCTTTTATTTGCAGACTGGATGGTGGAGGAGATCGTCGGGATGGTGCTGATTCACGACCTCTGTCGTAATCCCTTCGATGCCGTTCCCTAGATCGAGACCTAGAGCGTGAGCGTGAACGAGAACGTCGTCGTCTATCTGTATCTCTGTCTCTGTAATCACGATGGTCAGAATGCCTGGGACGATCCCTTTCTCTTCTATCGTCATATTTGTCTCTTCTGTCGCGTGTTCCTCTGGACGGGTGGTTGCGTCTGGTCGGCGAAGGGGAGTCCCGAGAAGGGTAGGACTGCTTACGTCTTTTGTAAGATTCATCCGGAGATGGCGTGCGTGAATGTCGAGGCATAAGCAGCTTGCTGAAATTCTAATGTGTGCGGAATGTAAAGCAAAGAGCGGAGACAATTTCACTCGCAGTCAAAGTGAAAACACAACATTTGTGTATGTTTGCAGCGGTTCGTTTTCTACTTATATCACATCCGCGTAATTACACCACAAGAATGTCAGATCCTCTCAATCCATCAGCTCTTCTCGAGACGCTTCCAACACTCTTACCTAGTGATGATGGCGTAATCGCGAGTCCCATGGATGCCCTGGCAGCATTGTTGCATACTGCCATGATTGCCCTAGGATTCAGATTGGTGGCGATTGACGAATCTTCCCCCACTCAGGAATACCCAGATGGCGTGCTTCCCTCAGGATGGAAGAGATCAAGTCCTGACTCATACTCGCTCAGATATAGGCACGAGCAAAGCAGTCTCGTATTCTTGCTTAAAATTGTCAAGCTTGGCAATCGTGCACTTGTTCACGGCATCGCTCTCGAGGTAAGCACACCCTTTCCAAATGTTCCGAACGATGTCATTTTAATACATCAGTGCCTTAGTCCGATAAAACTACAACCGTGGACGTTCTCACCTCGGATTACTTCTCAGCATCGTTCTTTCCCTATGAAAGAGGCTCATCTATCAATCCTCTCCAAGAAGGATATATCTCGTTGACTCGCGTCAAAGATCTGATTGCACTGTATAAAGTGAACATCCTTCAGAAACTGATCCCAGGCCTTCAAAAGGAAGGCTACGAAGAAAATCCAGAGAAGTAAGTGCGCTCCACCTGTGAAGCGTTATAACTGTAACGCTAATCAATTACAAGTGCTAATGTGCCAGAAGCATCCCGAAATCCACAGAGGCAAGCTCCTCCTCGCGGTGAACCACCTTTCAATCTTCCTCCACAAAGACGGGAGGATTACTATGACCCATTGAGGATTCCTCAAGTAGGCCGATCCGACCTTGACCCAATTCCACGAAATCCATTCCAGCCTCCACCGCTGTTCGGTGGTGATGAGGGCGATGGGATGTTCGTCGGTCCAAACCACCCACTCTTCCGAGATCGCCGGGAGCCAGGCGGTGCTAGAGGACCATGGGGAGGAGATGGTTATCTACCACCAATGGGCGCTCCTCCTGGTGCCAGATTCGACCCAATTGCTCCTGGAGGGCTTGGCTTACCTCGTAGAGGTGGTGGTGGCCCATTCCGAGGAGGACCTTTTGGCCGTCAGCCAGGCGGTGGTGGTGGAGCCGCAGGACCTGATAACGATGATTTCCCTCCCCCAGGTTTTGTAAGTGAGCTGACCAAAAGAGC
>WSTZ01000348.1:0-16832 GCA_019632295.1 Tulasnella sp. 418 | reverse complement strand
CGATTTTCACAGATTTTGAAAAGGCGGATGAAATCCACTTCCGTCTTGGTATAATCTACAAGCAGCAGGGAAAATATTTGGAAAGCTTAGACGTGGGTCCTTTTCTTAAGCTTCGGCTTCTCTCCACTCACTTGGTCACACTAACCCCATCTTACCTGCGCTTATCACTCCTTATTCGATGACGTACACGTGTGTTCTAAACTTCCCCGGAACTTTCGATGCGACAGTGCTTCGACAAAATTCTTAGAAGTCCGCCTTCCCCACTCGCCAATGTAGACATCTGGTTCCAGATCGGTCATGTGTACGAACAACAAAAAGATGTACGTGGACTTTGTTTCGTCTCGGCCCGTTGCCACCGCACGCCGTGTTACCCCACACAGGTTTTGTGGCTAACCCCCCACATGGCGACCCTGGCGGCAAAGTTTCATTTAGTTTGGGAAACAGAGTCTAACTTCTCTTTGCTCCACATAGTACCCCCAAGCCAGGAACGCATATGAGCGTGTTCTCCAAGAATCTCCGAACCATGCCAAAGTTTTGCAACAGCTTGGTTGGTTATATCACCAGCCTGGCTCTACGTTTTGCAACCAGGATACTGCCATCCAATATCTGACTCAGAGTCTTGAAGCCGGTATGTCATCGGATAAAACAAACCGCCTAGAAGTTAAACTTTATCTCACCGACCCTTTCTTACCCTGTCAGATGGGACGGATGCCCAGAGTTGGTATCTTCTCGGTCGAGCCTACATGGCAGTCCAAAAATATCAGAGAGCCTACGAAGCTTACCAACAAGCCGTCTACCGTGATGGACGAAACCCGACGTTCTGGTGCTCGATTGGAGTCTTGTACTACAACATTAACCAGTATCGCGATGCCTTGGATGCATATTCCCGAGCCATTCGGATCAACCCCTACATTCCAGAAGTTTGGTTCGATCTTGGCAGTCTCTACGAGTCTTGCAACAATCAGATCTCCGATGCCATCGATGCCTATGCTCGAGCGGCTGACTTGGACCCAAGCAATCAACTAATCAAGCAACGTCTCAAGTTGTTGAGGGATGTTCAAGCTAATGGAGGACAGATGCCAGCTGCACCTGGTCCTCAAGATGTTCATCCAACTGCATATGCTTCTGGCCATGGACCCCCGCCGATGATGATGGGATCTGGTGGATCACAAGCTCCCGGAGCTGGTCCGAGTGGACCTCCATCGGGACGACATCCTGAAGGTGGACCCATGCACGCGAGAACTGATTCAGGTGGAGCTTCGCTGAACGGAATGGACAGAGAGCGTGAACGAGACAGGGAACGCGATCATCCCATGAACGGTGGCGCCAGTAGGGCCCTACCTGCTCCTGGGCCATTACCCCGAGGATCATCAGATTCATATCGACACCATGGTTCTCATCATCCCCATGGACATTCTTCCCAACACCCTCATGTCGCAGATGAGCAGCAGCCCTTTCGGGGTGGACCACCGCCACCACTAATTCTTGGAGAAGAAGCAGGGCGTAGGATGTCTGGACACGCGATGTTGGCTCCCATGGATGATCGTCCTCCCCCAGGTGGACCCCATTACCCTTCTGAACCTCCTAGGACGGCAGGTCCGCCTTCAGGAAGCGGATTATTACTTCATCATCCAGTTCCTCAACCCCCTCTTCAGTCAATCGCTCAAATGCAACCTCCTCCACCTCCCGCGCCTTCTGCATCCGGTCCCTCATCTGGCAGATCCTATGACGGTTATGAAAGGCAACAACAAGAACCAAAGCGCTCGCCTCCAGAGGATTCTCCACGTGCTGCCGGACGAGGTCGTGGGGGTCCAGCCCCTCCAGCACCATCCCCCCCACCATCATACCGAGAAGGCAGAAGCAATGGTGGATATGAATCTCGTGGTCCTTATCCTAGCTGGGAGAGGGATAGAGAACGTGATTGGGAACGAGGTCGCGAACGTGATCGAAGGGATAGGGATAGGCCAGAACCTTCACGTCATTCATCTCATGCTAGACAAGACTCCAGGAATGGAGATCTTGGTCCTAATCCTAGATATCGCTCTCGTTCACCTCAGGCTCCTCCTCAACCTCCTTCGTCTGGTTATCATCACCACGGTGCATCTGCTCCTCCCTCGAGTCACGGCTATGATAGGCGAGGATCACCCCCTCCCCCGCATCGCGCTGACCCAAACGAGCGCCGAGGGGTTGATAGCCGATCGCCCTATCCTCCCCCACCAAACTCTGCCGGCTATCCCCCTCAGCACCCATATTGGGGTCATCATCCTCCCCCTCCAGGTCATCATCAAGGCGGTCCTCCTCCTTTACATCACTCTCAACATTCTCCTCCACCTCATCACGGTCAACCACCTCGAGGACCATCTCCCCAGCCAACTCGTCGATACGATCCGCGTTTTGACGAAGGCCCACCCGTAAGAGAGCCTTGGAGCGAACGAGATCGCCCACCTCCCTCTAGCGATCAAGGTCCTCCTCGTCCGGACAGAAGCTACAACGCTACTCCTGATACTCATTACAATCGCGGACGTCCTGGACCTACTCCTACCGGTGCATCGAACGGTAGTGCTGAGAAGTGGAGGGAACCAGAGAGTCGTAGGGGACAGCCCACTCCAAGTGCGCGCGAATCAACAAGTCCTGCTCCCGGAGGACCGTCCAATAGGGTTCCTGCCGATCAACCAAAGGAAAGGAAGAGAAGAGGAGGCAAATCTGCGGAGAAGGAGAAGCCAGCTCCCGGTGCACCGAATGGAAATGGAAACGGTACTGCAGCTGGTGCAGATGACAAGCCAAAGAAGGAACGAAAGCCACCCAATAAGCGAGGAGCTAAGCAACTTGGTAACGAACGAGAGGAAGACAAGTCTCGCTCTGTTCCTCCTGCTTCGTCGTCTTCATCCAATGGTGCTTCAGTCCCTCCCTTTAGAGGCAGTGTGACGACTTCACCAAAGGATGAGACAGGGAAGTTCAACCGAGACAGGCCCATCAGCGTGCAGAGACCCAATCGATCTGTCGATGAGGATTATGACGAGGAGATGCCCGAAGCTGGAAATGAGAGAGAGAACGATGTCGTCGATAGTCTTTTGGGAATGGCTGCTGGTGCTCGTCCACTCCCGGTCTCTTCCAGCACACTCCCCTATCCAGCCACTGCTGTTCCTCCTGCCCCACCTGCTCGACAACCTTCATCTCACGGGCGCCTTGAATCACTTCTCAATGGACCATCTATGGCACGTTCAGGTACTCCTTTGAAGAGAGCCAATGATGAACTTGCCGAGTCTAGTGAACCCAAGAGAAGTCGAATGGATGTTTCTCGTTCACCGCCTGTTTCAACTCAACTGCCTGCTGTTCGCTCTCACTCGAGAAGGTCGTCGATGGAGTCTCGCCCCAGCAACGATTATATGCCACCTCCTTCCACTAATGGTCCTCCGTCAGCGAGAACATCTCCTATCGTTGGTAAGACTCCTGGGTCACCTGCTACTGCTCTGCCCAGCATCGCAACACTCCCTCCACCGCCTCCAAGCCCATCTCCAGCCGAGTCTGCAGCTCGGGCAGCATCTGCGGCTCCCGCTGGCGCCACGAATGGTGCGGGTTCTCCACGTAGTGGCACCTCTCCTGTTTCCAAGGCTCCTACATCTTCACCATCTGCAAAGTCTTCCTCAGTTGCAGCTGAAGCTTCTGCAGCAGCGTGATCGCTTTTATTGATTTTCTAATGTCAAAAAACTTATCAATTTTTTTCTACTCAGTTATCGATTCCTTCATTCTTCATTATCAAATTAGTTTCTAGATTGATTCTTTACTATGCTCCTCGAGCCGTGTGCATTTCATGACCCATATGTCCATGCGTTGCTTTTCTTGATTGATCCATAACACCCCATTCATTGTATCTACTCAACATTCAAAGCATCCTTTTCTTCCTTAAAGCGATACCCACAGTACCTAAACACTTGTAGCTCATGCCAATTTACACCGATTAGTATTCAAAAGTTGGCTGTGTAATATGTGACGTGACATGTTAAGGTCCGCGGTTCGCCGAACATCGGCCAATAGAAATCGTGCGTATTTGTCAGGAAAGATTTCGACTCGGTCTGACATACTTTTACTTTCCTCCCCACCACTTTCTCCACCAACACCCCTCCAACAACCATGGCCGCCACCCTATTGCGAACAGCACGAATAGTGCCGCTACGTAGTCTGGCCTCAACCACACGGCCTGCGTTGATAGCAACCTACAGCTCCTCAACTCTGCCGTCATCTCAGACATCAGAAGCACCCTTACTTCCAAATCAACCTCCAACCGTGATTCCCAATCCTTCTCCGTCAGATGGTTCCGTGGCTGGTCCAATACCTCCTCCTCCGCAGGCAGAAAAGTCTCCTCGAAAGGCACCCAAGCTCAGAGCCACTAAAGCAGCCCTCACACTCGTGAGTTCTTCCATACCCTAATGTTGCATACACATGATTTCTAATGCTCTTCCACAAGACACCAACTGCTATCGAACGTCTAAAGGGGCTATCCAAGGGGCCTACACCTCAATTGATAAGGATCGGTGTCAAGAACAAAGGCTGTGCGGGAATGTCATATGTCCTCGATTATGTTGAGAAGCCAGGGAAATTTGATGAAATCGTAGAACAGGATGGCGTCAAAGTGCTCATAGACAGCAAGGCACTGTTTTCTATTATAGGAAGCGAGATGGACTGGAAGGAGGATCGTATGAGGTAAGCTCCTTACAAAATTCTCATGCGACTGGACCGGATCTCATGTGTATGGCCCTCAGTTCGAAGTTTGCCTTCAAAAATCCTAATGTCATCGACTCTTGTGGTTGCGGGGAGTCGTTCTCTTTATAAAACATTTGCTTCTTGCTTAGATATGTCGGCTCCTAGGGCTGCACCGAGGTACAGTTCCCTTGAAGATACGACAGCTCTGCTCTTTCACCTGTGCTTTATTTGTTTAGTCCATTTTGATTACTGTATTCTTATTCTCTGATGGCGATTGAACTTGCATTCCCCACTCTTTCACTTCTAATAGCAATACGTTGCATGATAATTCGTACAGAATAGATAGCAATTCTTCAGACACATTCAACTGGAACATCTACATAACCAAAGATTACAATGATCGTCACTATGAAGAGCGTTATACATCACCAAGGGCAAGATATTGTCACGTTTCGAGAAATTCCTTCTCTACATCTGCAAAAGCCGCCTGGCCTTCACCTATTAATCCTAACTGAGTAACGACACCCGAGGTCTGCCTGTAGACACGTTCGAGCATCGATTCAGACCGTCTCCCAAGGGATTCTGACGTAAATTTGGTTCAGACAACCTTCGCGGCTTAGCAATACCGCAATTACTCACCCAGAATGGCAAGGTTCAGTTCCTCTGCTAAAACATCTCTTGCTTCTTGTCCAGCGAAAGCCACCACGTCTTCGCCTGCTTCTCTAGGGTCCAAAGGATTTTCATATGCTACCAAACTAAAGGTTCGTTCGTACCACGCGTGCACACCAGGCCGCGCATCGGCACTGTAATCGGCATGCAAGGATTTCCCATATACCAATGCACCGTTTAATGAAGAAGAGGAAGGTGAGGGAGAAGGCGATGGAGATGCGTCAGCTGCCCTTGATTTCTGCCTTTGTTTGAGGCTAAGAGGACGCGAAGATGTGGGACGCTCCGTCGACGCTGATCGGTAATCGTCATCATCCTCCGCTGTCGCGTCATCGTCCTCATCCACGTCCATGGCTTCTTCCTCTTTAGAAAACCCGTTACCTACAGTGGCCCCATTTGTAGCAGGTGTGGTGCCGTTCTGCGCTGGCGGATCTCCGTCAACGTCATCCACGGAGAGCTCATCGTCCTCATCCAGAGCCATAGCCCCATCGGTTCCGTTGCTCTTGCTCTGTGTATTTGCTTTATCCCGCTGCTTCTGCTCTAGATCCACAGCCGAAGCTTCCAGCACCATCTCCACAAACTTCCTACACCTCAGCTTGAATTTCATCAATCCTCCGGCAACGAGCGTCTCGCCTCCAACACCGTTGCTTGTCACGTCGGTTCCAGGGCTGGGTTCCTTCAGTACAATCGGATAGTGTTCCTCCAAGCCAGCAATCGCCTCGTCGACGTCACCTGTCAGCACTGCGTTCAGGATCCCCTGCCTTATCCTTGCTTCGTCGGTGTCGTCTCTTCCTCCTCCTAGAGGTCTCCTAGGCTCCGGCGGAGGTGGTGATAGTTCTTCCATCTTGATATCGGTGATGGTGGTAATGCTCTTCGTCGATCCCTTTTGTTTCTTTCCTGAACCAGCAGTAGCCGTCGACATTGCCAATTCCCTCTTCCTGGCTTCTTCCTCGTCTATTTCCTTCTTCTGTCTATATTCATCGTTCCTTTCACGTTCACTCTGTTCTTTGAAAGCTTCCGCCGTCGACGCGTATCCGTTATGCAATAAATAATCGAATATCAGCTCCCGGATCGGCTCCCGCAGATCACCTTTGAGCTCTGAGCTTCTGATGGGTGGGTAATGAGGTCTTGAAGGGGCGGAAGTGGGTGGAGTAGCACCAGCCATGGATGTAAGGGGAGAAGCTAATATAGAGTTGTAGTCAAAAACTTCATCCTCGACCAACTTTGGTATAGGTGGTAAAGTAGGAGGAGCATCGGCTTTCTTGTCGTTTGAATCCGATCCTCCTGTACCGTCGTTCCCCACAGCTTTGAGAGTTACCCCTGAATCATCGATAGACCATTCCACCCTTGTGCTCTTCATGATTTTGGCCCAAGTAGCGTTTCGAGTTTGTTGGACATAAGAGTTGATGTCGAATTGAAAAGGTAGATGTCCGAAGTTGGTTCTCACTGATTCATTTGATGTTCTAAGGCCAACGAGGGGATAAAGGGGAGATGATGGATTAATATCTTTGAACACATGACCTTGATAAGAGGATGTGTAAGTTTGTGAGTCACAAATCATAAGGTATTAAACCCTACCCAAGAAACCCCCGTTTTTGGTATAAAACATCTGCTTTAAACTAAAGTTGATCCCGCAACCGATATAATCTCCGGCTAAGCGAGTTAACAAGTATCAAGATGGACCTTAATTGTGCCTTGATAACCAGACTTACTTGTGAAACCGGGTCCATAAGCAGCTTCGGGGGCTTCACCGGCGAAAACGTGGCCGTCGTCCCCATGATAACCCCAAGATTCGTTCTCCCATCCTGGAAGACGTGATAAACGAACGGACTTGGTCCCCAATCCGATGCCAATGTGTCTAGATAGAGAATGTGAGACCTTGGCCTGTTCACTAACATGGTCATCGCTCACCCTTTGGCACCTTTATTGAGTATTTCTACCTCAAAATAGTAAACCCCACATGCTGGAGGTATTGGATGATTTGCCCTAATTGCTGCGGCTTCTTTCTCTCCGTGACCTGAGCCTGTCGCGAAACCGTACGGTGCTAAAGTGAGCGTGGTCAAACATGAACATAACAGACATACTGGATGGGAGATACGTAGAAGTAAATTTTACTCACAGGCAAAGGTCAGATCCCTTCCGTCCGCGGATACTTGAAGGTAATTATGCCTGTCTTGGTCATTCCACCTTGTAGGGACCTGTAGTTGCTCTTCGCTTGATATCACGACACTCTGAACTTTAGGTCCCAACCTGAATGGAAGCCGGGTGCTAAATAAATGGCCATATATACTCAGGTCTTCGTCCTCTTCGCGCTCAGGGGAGGGAGTCCGGATTGATTGAGAGGATGTATTACGAGCCAAAGGCTCCCTTCTTGTTGACTGAGGTGAAGTAGAGAATGAACGACGATCGAGCGGGTTTCGTTGAGTTTGAGTTGTGTTTGAGGTAGGGGGTCGCTCTGAATGGATGAATGATCTCAAATAGGAGTGGTTGAGGTAGGCAGGTCGTGGAAACGATGATAGAGCTGGAGACACTTGACCGGTCCCCAACGGAGTAGAAGATGTTAGTGAGTGGTGCTGCATTGTACTTAATGAGCCCGAAGCGCGATGTATACGCGGAGAGATAGATGGACTATGGGTCGAGGGCAGTTGGATGGCTGGGAGAGGAGCACTTTGACGACGTGCAGCTCGTGTGGGAGCTGTTGAAGTATGGACTGATGGTGATGCGGTCCCACTCGCACTAGCACTCGCACTCGCAGGGATTCCGCCTGGTCTCCAATGTGAGCTTGCGAAAGGAGAAGTCACCGCAGTCGAGGAGCTTCCACTTTCACCAACGGCAGAACTGCCGCCTCTTGCACTTAGTGTGCCGGCTGAAAGCCTAGATATTGCGTATGAACCTTCCAAAGTTGCTTGAAAGCGTTCAAAAAGATCATCCGCGGAGCTGATTCCTTCTCGTCCGGGTTGATTGCTTCCGTCAGACGACATAACGGCTAAAACCGTCGTTGGTCCTGGCTCAAACAAGCTATCGGGTGTCATTGCAATCCAGCCAATAATATGGGTCAGCTTCTCGGAAATAGTTTGTATATCCATTGAATCTTACATTGGAAGGTGTCGTTGTTGGCAAACTCTAATGCCAATTTACGACTTGGTGGTCAGAGGGATAGCTGTTTACCTTTCCTTTTCAGGCAATGTTGGAAAAATGACGCCAGCAGATACACTCCTGTCAATTCAAGTTTGACAACCCTGAACGTGGAGCTCTTATTCGCCTTGCCGTAGGCTTGCACGGACGATTGAGTTTATGAACAACTAATCCTAAATTCTAAATTCAGATGTCTGTACGTACTAGAATCCTATCTTCTGCGCATTTTTGCTTCACTGCAGATATTTCCACTTCTCGTCGATGGAATATTCCAGCTGCCAAAGCAGCCTCAACACCCGTTTGCTCGAATACAATGGAGAAGTGTTCTGGACTTCCTGCTCCGCTGGAAGCTACCACAGGAATGCGTGATTTCTTGCGGATTAAGTTGATCAAGTCCAGGTCGAAGCCTCTACCGGTACCGTCCCTATCTATGCTGTTCACTAGGATCTCCCCAGCCCCCAAATCTTGCACGCCTCGCACAAGTTCCAACACTGAAAGCTCTCGAAGCTCTCTACCACCACTGACTGTACATTGATACCACCAGGCCTTTCCTTTCTCCTCTTCAGAAGACGATATTGCTTTCGATCCAACGATAATCTCATGCCTGTATCGTCCCGAGTACCCGGTGAGTTCAGCCACATCAATGTACACGCGCTTGGGATCGATCGAAACCACGACAGCTTGACTTCCGTAAGCCTTGGCGATTTGTTCAATAGCGCTACTCCCATCTTTGCTACCAGTAGCCATGTATTTCTCGACAGCGATCACAGCTTCACTCCCGATGCTGACCTTGTCAGCGCCAGCTCTGAAATACCCCCCCGCAACCTCCAACGCAGTTCGCTTGGTCCCATCCGGATCAACCGTGTCCTTGATACCCCCACCTATAGTCAAGGGTACGAATATCTGGGCCGCAGCCTCACGGACCACGACCAACATGGGTTGATCATGAAGAGGTGAGTTGCGGAATGATGTGATGTTCAGAAGACAGATTTCATCCGCCCCAGAGTCGTAATAGCGCTTGGCCAATGCAACAGGTTTTCCCAGATTTCTCACTGCTCTCGAATTCCCGGGGCCGGAAGACGTCTTCGGCGCAGTTGGATCATCCTTCTCTCGGACATCGTATTGATCACCCTTGGTCACCACCAAGTCGCCTTGATCGTTGGCCCGAACATCCAAACAAGCGACAATTCTCTTCCTAAATCCTGGTCTGAACGGTGCCGTGGGCATGGGTGGCCCTTGGGTGGATGCACCCATAGACTCATCGCGTGTTTTCGGATCAGAAGAGCCAACGTTTCCCTGAAGCCAGCGTTGCAGCAGTGCCAAGCCTGCTGGACCGCTCTTCTCTGGATGGAATTGGCATGCGAACACGTTGTCCTTTTGTACTGTCGATACGAAGGTCTCCTGACCGTATGTCGTTGTTGTATATGCCCACTGTGAGATCCTGGGTTCGGCTGGGGCATATGTGGCGCGATATGAGTGAACGAAGTAGTAGGATGCGGACGAGGAGAGGCCTTCCAATGAGCTCGGTATCCTGTCCTCGCCTCGAATGAACTCAACCGTATTCCATCCCATGTGAGGTACAGATTTGTATTCTGTCACGCCATCTGAACCAGTATGATGATTGTGGAACATCTGAATGTCCCAATCAATCAGCCCGAGACCATACGATGATTCCACATCAAAATCTTCGTCCTTGTGAAGATCTTTAACTTCCGCAGACTCTCTGAAGAGTATCTGCATCCCAATGCAGATACCAAAATAAGGTCTCCCTGATGCTACGTACTTCTTCAAAGGTTCGAAGAGTTTCTTGTCGCGTAAGTTTCGAACGGCTGAGCCAAATGCCCCTACCCCAGGGAATATCAATTTCTGTCATAGAATAACTTTGTTAATAGTACCAAATGGAGATATGCATTCCGTGTCTCACATCAGCTTTGTCAAAATCCTCAGGGGAGTTGATCCATTCAAAGGAGTATCCTAATTTGGTTATCGAATTGGCTAAACTCCTAACGTTTCCCGCCCCATAGTCAAGGAGATAAAGTTTTGGTTCACTCGAATCCATGTTGCCTGGTCGTTTCAGATGAGCAGAAGTGGACGATGCTCTTGAAAAGGTGCTCCATTGTGGAAACTTATGAGTCACATGAATTTTGTTTTATTCGGTCTAATCGGACTTGTGGTGATAAAAAAGTCACAATTGGTATAATCAAACCAGAAATCTTAACGACGAGAATTCTAAAACAGCAACGTAATTACATGGGGCTCCAAGCACACGACGTCTATCTTTGATACCTAGGAACCTATCCTGAATTAGTCGAAGGCCTTCACGATTTCATCAAATATTTCAACTCCTCGTCTTCCGAGGATTGTTGCACAAGCTACTGCTGAAGCACCTGCCTTTATCATCCTCTGGGCGGCTTCTTTGGTTGTTACGCCACCAACACCTATGACAACAATCTGCTGCACACCTTCATCCTTGTGAGACTTGAGCAACTCAACGAATGAGTGAACGTTGCTGGGTTATGAAGGGAATCATTAGTTGAGTCATTGAGAAGGAACAAGAAACCATACCCAAGAGCAAGGGGATGTAAATGTTCTCCGGCAAGCCCTCCATACATCGATGGTACAGCGTAGGTTTCGACCTCCATGGAGTCATTCCTGATTTTCTGCTCTCCAAAAAGTAATGACGACCCCAGTGTATTCGTACACGTGAAGAATGCTATTGGATTCCTTCCATCCTTGGAGAAGGAGGCAACGAAATCCACGACATCTTCGAACTGCCGTGAGTACACATAAGGAGGCAATTTCAATCCGAAAGAGAGCGAAGGGTCCTCTAGATAAGACTCCGCAACAGCCTCCAAGAGATGCCTGAGCGACTCGGGCTGATACGCTGGTGGAGGGTGTCCCTGGATATTTGGACAACTCGTATTGATTTCGATAGCGATCCGCGGGGACGCTGAACTCGGATCAGCCAGCTCACGACGAAGATCTTGAATCATCTTGATCATTACTTTGAGTTCAGACTCTGAATTGGAGGACATCAGAGGTCTATCAAGCTCTGCCACTGTCAGCACGGGACCAGGCGAATTGGTTAGACCGTTGTGAACCGGAGTCGACGTTGTGATGCTGATGATTATTGGCTTGTTAGAGTCCAAGTTAGTGGTGAGAAGGTCTCTAACCCAATCGATGTATTGAGCCAATGGATATGGAGAATACCCATAGGAGTTGATCGAAGAGATAGATTCCGTGGTGAATGCAACCTGACAACATGTGAGTAGATTGTACCTCAATCAGAGTACAAATTACTCACTTGATGAATAGAAGGGTCATCTGGAAATCCACTCAGTGTTGCTGTGCGAGTTGTCACAGCACCAGTCGAGGGGGAAGCATACAGGGCCTTCAAGTCCTCCAACGATGATGCCCACGGGCTCGCAGAGTTCAACAGAGGTGGTTGAACTAGAATTTTTCCGACATAAACCATGGTCTAGGATGAAACTCTTGGAAGTGGGGTTTAATGAGGTGCAAATTGACTTGATGCCATTATTAGAAGTTTCGACTGGATGGTGGAGGGAACTGTCTATCATACCGTGGGTAAATTCTATTTCATTGGATCCACGACCGCCGGTTTCAATAAACTAGGACACGACCTCGACTACCCCATCTGGACCTTGTACTCCATGTCGACTCAACCAAGAAAGCCAGCGCCGAGGGTGGCCAAACCTGCTACTCGTTACTGGAAAGGCAAAGCTCCTAAAGGCGTGGATGTATCAACACTTTCCGAGTCTGAAGATGAAGATGAACCTCAACAACAACTCGAAGAAGGCGATGTTCCAATGGGAGGCGACGATGATGAAGACGATGAATACGAGGATAATGAGATTGTTAAATCAAAAGTGTCGCAGAAGGGAAAGGTCTCGATGAATGTTGCTCTCCGAGATGTAAACATTGATGATCGAGGCAAAGTTATAATTGGAGGCAAGGAAGAGACTGGGCGAACAGTAATGGAAGGTGAGTAGGCTCATAGACCGTGAATATGATGACCTGAGCGTGTACACTCGCATAGAGTCTGAAGAGGAAAGCTCTGAAGATGAACCACCTAAACCAACTGCCGGTGTCAAGGAGGAGGTTTGTAATATTTACCCCAAGTCTCTATCGGTCAATACTAATCATTGAGTCCACTTAGTCAGACAGTAGCGAATATGAGACCGATTCTGAAGAGGAATCTGAGGAAGAAGAGAAACCCAAACCATCATTCCGTCCAGTGTTTGTTCCCAAGTAAGTTTTGGCCTTGGTCAGTCGGTGGTGTCTCATTAAAGCAAAATTATCTCTCTCAATAGGAGGGGCAGAGTAACAGTTCAAGAGCGCGCAGAAGAAGATTCTGAAGAAGCTCAAGCAAAACGAGAAGCAGAAGCAGAACAGAGGAAAAAAGAAAGCCATGATTTGGTGGCTGAAAGTATCAAACGAGAGCTTGCAGAAAGTGCGTATCACTCCAAAGTACTTGCCCTCAATGTCTGATCCCCTCTCTCTATTAGAGGAAACCGCCGATGTGATCCCTGATGTGGATGATACCGATGGACTTGATCCAGAGGCCGAGTTCGAAGCCTGGCGTCTTCGCGAACTAGGTCGAATCAAGCGGGAAAAAGAGGCTCAAGTACGTAAAGAAGAAGAACGAGAAGAATTAGAAAGACGTCGTGCAATGCCAGAAGAACAACGTCTGAAAGAAGACTTAGAACGAGCGAACAAAAGTCGTGATGAGAAACCAAAGGGACAACAAAAGTTCCTACAAAAGTATTATCACAAGGGTGCTTTCCATCAGGTAAGAATATCTGCGCTGAATGGATTGGTGTGTGGATGTTCTTACTTTCATATATAGGACACCGAAATTATGAAACGGGATTACACGGAAGCAACCGAATCTTCAGTAGATGTCTCTCTACTACCCAAAGTCATGCAAGTGAAAAACTTTGGAAAGAGAAGTCAAACAAAATATACCCACTTGGCAAACGAAGACACAACACGCAACAACTTCAATACGTCTCATGCTGTTGGCGGTACCTCTTCAAATCCCAACCTTCAATGTTTCCTATGCGGTGGACCCCATCTCAAACGAGGTAAGCTCCGTCAGATCAATACTTCTTGATGGGCTTACATTACTTGTCTATTTTAGATTGTCCCCAAAATCTTGACGGTCCTGGGGCCGGTGGCACTGGTGCCAATAAAGCAAGTGCTTCTACAGGAACTCGAAAATGGGGGATCGGCAGTCGTGCTCCACTGCCCGAAGATTCGAAATCCAAGTCCTACGGTGGTGGTAGAGATCGTGATCGTGATGAAGACAGAGACTGGCTAAGAAGAGGAGATGATAGACGGGATGACCGGCGAGATGATAGACGTGACGACAGACGAGGAGGTCGATCACGTTACGACGACGATCGAAGAGGTGCACCGCCACGTCGATCAAGGTCGAGGTCACCTTACAGGAAACACGATTCCGATAGATACGATAGCAGACGTGGAGGAGGTAGAGATGATAGGAGGCGTGCTGGATCTCGATCACGATCACGATCAAGGTCAAGGGATCGTCATCACGATGATAAACGAAGGAGAATGGGTTGATCTTTCTTTATGTATTACTTTCATATTTTCCTTTTTCAACGCATCGCAATTTTCACACAACTGTCGTAGACTGAATTCCTTTGTTCATTATGAGACCATCAAGTGAACATTTGCGCATTCGCGCCAGAGATGAACAAAGCAAAGAGAAAAAAAGCAGATTAATGAATACAATTTCATAAAGCAGTGACGGACATGTACAAGGAAAGGAAATTGATTGAGGAAAAGGGGGAAAAACAGTTGCGGGTGCGCACTTTGAACCCAATAAAACCAGGAAAAGAGATGACATAAAAAAATTGAGATGATAACCCAGAGAATAGGAGGTTCCTTGAGTCGCAGTAGATGATAACGGTGTAAGGTGTAGGAAAGGTCCGAATAGGAGGGGAAAAGGGATGCTTCTATAGGTGTCATCGACGTGGGGATGTTGCTCCTTCAAACGCAGCTCTTGCAGCGGCTCGTTGGGCGTCAGTTGCTCCACTTGGTACAACTCCTTGACCTGAACCTGCGGAGTTGTTTGCTGCGACGACAGCTAATGCTGCTCTTTGCGCAGGTGTCAACAAATTGGAACTGGAAGCAGCTGCAGCCGCGGCAGCTCGTTGGGCCGGTGTCGGACCTTCTAATGCGGCGGCAATGATTTCTGCGGGTAAATCAATGGCGACGCCATCCGGATAGATGAATGGATCCAAAGGAGAATAAGTCGGAGGTTCTGCATCTGTTGGAATTGGACGTAAATGTGCTGGAATAACTGGAGATGAACGAGATCTAGAATGTGTGCTTGAATGTTCGGATGATCGATGTGATCTTCGATGATGATGATGTTGATGTTGACGTGAGGTACCTATGTTGGAAGTCGTGGTGTCCAAAGACGACGCACGAGAATGGGAATGATGGGAAGAACGAATGGGGTGAAGATGTATGTCGGAAACGTGAGGTGTTGGTGGATTCGGTATTTGAGAGGGCGAACCAGGATCTTCAACTTCATCCTCTTCAGCAGCATGCACCGTCACCAAAGGAGTCTCCTCTTCATCTCCAATAAAACTAGACCTAATTGTTGAAGAGGGCGAGACAGAGGAATCATCTCGAGTTGTATGAGCTTGTCTTATACTTGAATTTGATTCGAGATCTTCTTCCCCTGCATCGCCTGGTAGAACAGGAGGTAATCGAGGGTTAGCTCTCGGATTGTGGAAGGGAGCGTCGGTTGGGGAAATGTATCTACCAGACGTGGAAGTCCTTGGAGGGACCGCTTGATCTCCAGGTCGACCTGCCAAAGACAACGAACCTGTTGTTTCTTCCGATGGAGACAAAGGAGCACCTCGTAATGGCGATGGGTTGGCGGGTACGCTAGAGGATGCAGTAGGCGCAGCAGTCTTGGGTCGCCGGGTTGCCCGTGTAGACCTCCGTGGCGGTGACGTAGCGCCAGAGGATGATGGAGAATCGTCATTAATTGGAGAAGGACCAGGGACGATAGACCTTCTTCCCCCTCGAGAAGCAGGGGTGTTCATGCCCGTTGAATTCGGCATTCCACCGGCTTCCAACAGTATACTGCCGCGTTCACTTCCATATGCTGGAGGAGGAGCCAAAGTGCCAACTGAAGGGGCCAGCCCCCATTTCTTCACGTTGGCCTCGATATGAACGAAACCTGCCTGTCCAAGGTTGACATGAACAGAACAAGGACCATCGGCACCGATAGTAGGGAAAAGATTCCACCGACTTAACCCGACGAATGCGTCATCGAGTTTCCGTCCATTTCGTGTGAAGAAGACAGTCCCGGACCGGGGTTTATACCCAATTCCAAGGACATCACCTTCTTTGAGAGCGGGACCAAAGGATTGAGCGGTAAATGGATAGTTGTATGATTTGTCACCAGTGGAGTGATATGCGATGCTGTAGCGATTGTGACCTGGGAGACGGAAGGAGGGATAGGGTTTTGTTGCAAGACCGATGGAGACGTTGGTTGTCGGAGGCAAATCGAACATCTTTACTTCCCAGTAATAAACTTCATTGAGTTTAGGTAATGGAAGATTTGATTGAACGGATGATGCTGATGAGGGATCCGGGAGGAAAGTGAGTTCAGTTCTTGCATGAACGAGAACATTGGGAGATGTTTCGTAGTCGGGATCGAAAGACCAAGCGGAAACGCCTTTCTCCTGAATGGAAAGGAACTGAGAAAGGGTGATGTCGGTTGGTAACGAGTTGGGTGGGTACTGCAACTCGTATGCTGAAAACAGTGTGGGTACAATGCTGCGCACGACGAAGAACTAGGCTTACCTTTTGCACGTCGATAAGTCATACGCTCCACCTCGCTGACGGTCTCAAGCCATCGACTTTCAACACCCTCGAATCCTCCATCGCCGTCGATAAAGTCTTCTCTACTCAGATCAACCGGTCCTTCTGACTCTCTGAGAACAATGGACCTTCTTCGTCTTAAGATGAGAACGCATATGACGAATATCAAAAGCAAGAAGAGTAGAGTGGATAGTACAATTAGGAGAGGTAGCAGAACCACAAGCTGTGAGTCGTTTCCGCCTTGAAGCATCTCGTCCTCGACGACGACAACAGCGTCCATTAGCGGAAGAGCGCACACTGCAAGTGTCTCTAAGGTGATTGTCAAAACGACTGGCGGCGTGTTAAAGTGTGGTGTGTGTGATGGAACAACTCTGAGTAAGTCGGAGTTGAAATCGAAAAGGTGCACAGGGACGACAACGCAAAATTATTCAGCTCAATTC
>WSTZ01000346.1:6795-19343 GCA_019632295.1 Tulasnella sp. 418 | reverse complement strand
TACATTCTACTGATATAATGTTGTTTATATGCTCGGTCGTGGCATCAATGCAATGACGTGTCATATCATACTGGAATACACTGTCATTCGGTCTGAGTGCCCGAAGCGGTGGTGCCGGTTTTGCCGTAAGTTCTCAGAAGAGAGAGCTTACCCGTTTACGGGTGCAGTATCAGACCGTGTGATTCAACACCAATAACGAGTGGATAAAAATACCAGCCTTGTCACTGGTTTCTATGCTAATAGGACTAACTAGACTTTGATCAAGGTGATGATACATCCACATGCATTGCGTTGTTACAGTGGCAAGGTGATCACGAAGCTGGGAAACCGTTTATCCCATTTCCTCACGTGACCTCGAAACCTCGTTTTAGACACCCTGGCACGCGTTGTCATGCCGTGGTGCACTCGGGCAACTCGCCCTGTTCGTTACGATCTTCTCTTCCTCCGAACTTGGAGTCGTATAAGTATCAGAAGCCATTATAACTCGACCCCTCGATGACCCTCAAGATGCCCTCTATAACGATGCCATTTCCAATTCCAACATGGATAGAACAGTATCCGTTCTCGACGATAACGACTGTGGCTGGATCGGTCGGCATCGTCATCCTCTTTGGAGTGTGCAAGGTCTCTTGGATGGTGTTTGTTAGACCGCAGCTATCCCCGCTTAAGGATCTCCCCGGACCTGAGAAGAATGACAGCCTCTTTTGGGGAAATCTCAAGAAGATATTCGTAGCGCCCGCTGGAGTCGTGCATGAAGAATGGGCAGCGAAGTATGGCCCAACTTTCACATACAGGGGTTTCTTATCAGTGAGTGACATCCGATCGTTGAATCGCATGCAGTTTGGATACTGAGAGATTTGTGAAGGCTCGCAGATTCTTCACTATGGATCCTCGAGCCGTCAACCATGTCTTGACCCACTCTATCGATTACCCAAAACCAGAAGCATTGAGGACCAACTTGAGCCAGTTTTTTGGAAAAGGTTTGTGTGTATTTTTAGAAGTTGTGATACGAAAATTGACCCCCACACTTTTCAATTCAAGGGCTCCTATTCGCCGAGGGTGAAGACCACCGACGTCAAAGACGCATAATGGTGTGTGAGGATCATCCCTTATTTGGTAGAAATGTCTAAATGTGGTACAATCGGTATTAGAACCCGACGTTTGGTCCCCTACAGATCAAACCACTTATTCCTATCTTCTTCAACAAGTCGCATGAGGTCGGTCCCCTTTCCTCTCCGATTTGGAATAGAAGCTCACTCGTCGGTGAAATTGAACCCTTACTAGCTGCGTGATATCTGGCTTAGTCAGGTAGCCGACTCGAACGGTGGAATAATCGACATATTCCCATGGGTCACCAAAGCTACACTGGACATTATAGGACTAGCAGGTAAGGCGACATGCTTTGAGTTTGTTCTGGTTGGAAGCGGTAGCTAATCTAAGTTCCTCTTAGGTTTCGACTACAACTTTGATTCTCTCGCCAATGGTGAGAAGAATGAATTGGTCAAGGCATTCAATACGCTCTTTGGCACCGCCGAAAATGTAAGTCATTAAGCGATAATTTAGCTAGGTCAGGAGCATAACTTTCCCAATTTTGTGATAGCCATCGATTTGGGGATTCCTGCAAGCAAGAATACCCGTGGTCCGGCTGATCGTAAGCCTCTTTGTGATGGGTGATGACAGGACAACGACTCTAACACAGCATATCTCTGTTTTTTAGCCGACGAAGCGAACCCGTGACATTGCAGCGGCCAGAGAGGTCCTCAATCGTGTCGGAACAAAGCTTATCAATGACAAAAGGGCCGCGGTCTTAGCTGAGATGTCCCACTCTTCTGGAGAAATAGAGAGAAAGAACATAGCCGGAAAGGATCTTTTGAGCGTGTTGAGTGCGTTCCTTGTTTAACTTGCTCGTTCTTTCGTGAAATCGATTTACAATTCCGAATGATGACAGTTAAATCAAATATGGCGACGGACGTCAAAGCATCGTCGAGAATGGATGATGTAGAGGTGCTCGCTCGTAAGTCTCTAAGCCACGTCATCACTCTATATTTACTAACATGTCATGCATCATCTAGAAATCTCCACCATGTTGATTGCTGGCCATGAAACAACGAGGTACCCTCGTTTTTCACTTGCTCTATTGTTCTATGGGCTAACAACTTATCCCCGTTATAGCACATCTGTGGTGTGGCTTTTGCACGAGCTCGCACTAGAGAAAAACCATCACATCCAGGAGAAACTACGTGAAGAACTCCTAACGATAGAATCCGAAAACCCTTCAGCAGAGGAACTTAATTCGTTACCTTATTTGGAGGCTGTCGTCCGAGAAAATTTGAGGCTTAACGCTGTCGTTTCTGGTACTCTCAGGGAAGCCGGTAAGGATGATACTATTCCTCTTAGTACGCCTTATGTGGATAAACAAGGTGTTACGAGGCACGAGGTGAAGTACGTGGCTGTCATGTCTGTTGACGCCCAATGCCGAGATCTCATGCCGTTATTTCAATTTAGAATCGATAAAGGCACTACTGTCTATTTCTCTATCATATCAATGCACCGTGATAAGTCAGTATGGGGAGAAGATGCTATGGAATTCAAGTACGAAGAAGTTCAAGGTGGCAACCAGACGCTGCACTGACACAACGTGTTTTAGACCAGAAAGATGGCTAAAGGGTGAAGAAACACAGCAAAGATCGACAGACGTGCCTGGCGTATTTGCTGGCCTCATGACATTTATTGGAGGTCCTCGTGCATGCGTATGTCTCGTCTTATCTACCTTTTGTCTGCTGCGGAATTGACTTACCATTTGGTTGTTCCACAAGATTGGATATCGCTTTGCGCTTCTGGAAATGAAAGCGCTCATCTTCGTTCTGGTTCGGTCATTCAAATACGAGCTCTCAGATCCAAATCTCGTCATCGAACGAAAAACAAAGTGGGTTATTTGTCATTTTTGTTGTTTGCGCCCTGGATTGTTGTTACTTCTTTGCTTCTTTTTCGCCTTATCTGTATTCATTGCGATTTTAAATCGGGTCTTGTTAACGTTCAAATTCCGACAATCTGGCTGACTTCCAACTGATTGTTCTCCTCTTTCACACAGTATTGTTACTCGGCCGATGATCAAGTCACCTACTGGCGAATTGACAACCTCGATGCCACTTCGGCTAACCCCTGTCCGCGGCGGGTAGGGACAAGAAAGTTGTCATGGCTCCCTAACCCCCGACCCCATTGTTCGCTATGCTATTGACATGACAGATAGTTAACGTTGGATGTTTGCGCCTGATTTGTAAAAAGAAATTTGATTCTTTTCCTTCGTGTGAAACCGTGCTTCTGCACTGGAATGTTGTTGTTTTTGAGTGTGTGCCGGTTCCGGCTCAGCACCGGCTCCGATACCCGGTGGGGTGAAACGTAGACGTGTACTGCTTTCCGGCGAGTTTCCAACCACGAGCTTCAGGGTCCAGCTAGTCACATCACGCCTCAACTTTTGTTTAACTTTTGGCTCAACGTTTGGCAAAATTGCATTCGCTGACGGCCAAATGACTCAAAAATAGAACCCTAGCTAGAGCCACATCACCTCAGGACAAAAGAGTGGTCACTCCTTATGTGACTCAGTACAAGGTCCGATAGGTGTTGTTCGTCACACGTGGCGATGCACTTTGTTCCACGAGCTTATTCTGGCCTGTTTTGGTCACGTGGCACGGCTTTTTGAGTGGGACAACAGAAAAGCGGTGGACAAACCAGGAACCAAATGAAAGGTCAATGAGCCTAAACCGGAAATATACATAAAGCCGGTGGAGAATGGCCTTCACTTGTTCATCGCATCACGGGTCGTTCCAGTATCTAGATCTTCATCTCCACCGTAACGCCTTTCGAGACATCGTTGTCCCTGAGCCACTATTTATGCATACAAGAATGGCCTCTTCCGATCTCCCTCCCTCTGCCAAACCACTTCCACCGCTCCCGCTCATCCCACAGGGCCCTCTCGCTGAAAGACGCGTTCGATTCTCGCCAGTTCCCTTGTCAGTCACTGCTGGCCCGCGTCGTCATCGTGGACCCATTTGTAATCGCATCATCGATCCAGCTTGCGGTGCATCGGGGACCCACACTACGATTCATTCTGTAAAAATTAGTCGCTCAACGTCAAGTCCCGCCATTTCTCATCAACTCAGTACGACCATGTATTCATCCCCAACATCTTCAACAAGATCGATCACAGCTCGCCGACATAGAAAGGCTATGGAAATCACCCCTGTTCCTCCCAATGCTTATTGGGAAGACGGTGCGATTTTTGAGGAGCCAGAATCCCCCTTCCTGCTCCAGCTTTTTCCATCTTCAAATGCAGACTTCAAATTAGATATTTCCAAGGTCCGGAGAAACTTTGAAGTATTGGAGCAGGACCCTAAGGAGTTGGAGAGGTTAATGGTTTTGAAGAAATATCATCCTTTGGGTCACGCCTCACCGGAAGACTCGCCCTTTCACGCCGCTCTCATTCCACCCAATATCACCCATCAGCGCATCACCGTCGAGTTCCACACAGATTCTCTTCATTTGGCGACTTGGAGAGCTCATGCCGATCTGGGAGGACTCATCCCCAGAGTTGGATTCCTCCCAACCCTCTTCTCCATCATTGCATCTGAGCTCCAGTCCAAGCATGAATGGGTTCGACAGACTCCACCAGAGATGCCAATGACCTCAATTGCCCACTATCTTGTTCCTCGCAACCTCGATATGCCCAATACCCCCAAGATCACCAGCAAGGCCAAACCCATCGAAATCCTTATTCTACCCGAATCGATGACACCCATACTCGCCCCTGAGGGTGATCAGCCTGGCGATTTTTGGAAGTCAGCGTTCCGCAAGGTTTTGGAGCCTGTGTGTGGTTATCGTCACCCAACCATGGGGCTGTGTTTCCACTCGTGGTCAAACACGCCTGATGACTACAAGTTTAACGGCAAAGCTCTCCCATCTCCGCTATGGTTCCTCCTCTATGCTCTCCAAGCAGCTTATCCTGGGATGGTTATCATTCGAGAGGAGATAGCAACAGAGACCATGACTCGCACTATTGAGAGGGGTCTTCCACCACACGGCGTTCTCGTAGATCCGGCTTGCCGAGAATTCTTCATGGGTCTGCTGGGAAGAGGATTTGAGGAGACTTATGAAGCCGCATTGGATGCGCGGAGATCGTGTATGACGGAGGTTACGGAGAAGGTTCCAATTCCCAAACCTGCTCCAGCACCAAGTGTACGAACTGTACGAACCACCGGTACCCATCCTCGTGGCGCTTCTAGAAATCGATCAAACTCTGGTGCTCGTGTTAGACATTATGAACCACTTCAGGTGAGAATTTTTCGAATTATTAGGTTTCAAGCGGTTTCTCATTTCTTCCCGCAGTCTGCTAAGGTTCCTCTCACGGATGTAAAGAACTATCGTGACGACAAGCATGGATTTTTCAACTTCAAGGTGTTTTTAAAGCGGACTCACTAAAATTCACCTCTTCACTTCATACCCAAAAAGTCCAACCTTCACGAAATGCATGACCGTATATATTCGTCATCAGATATTGTTCTTTATTTTCGATTTTCGTTTCGTGCATATTTCTTTCTCTTCGCTGTATTGCTCTCTCCCCTTGCATCTCTCTCCTAGTCAGACCTCCCCACATTCGTTGCTTCTGTTTCCGTTCTACGACGCATTCTCATTTTTCGTTCTCTTCGCTTTCGTGTAATCAAAAGTACCTCCCAACTGTATAGTACATATTGTGAATACCCCCGAAGAATTCAATCTGTAGAATTTTGACTGTAATGACTCGATGGCCCTGAATCCGATAATTTCAAATTGTGGATAGCGATGTCGATCCTCCTGGACAGCCTTTAATTGCGCAGCAGCCCCTAGCAAGCCAATCTAGCCTTGTGAGATTGGGACGCGCAATCCTGTGCACCCTCGGAACCCTGTGAAATTAAGCTCTGGCGTTCGTGCAATATTAGATTAATTAGGATTCTGCCTATTTTGGCAGTGTAGCTGTGCCCATATCGCACCGCTTATTTGAGGGATACCCCCTCGCGATTAGAGATAGGTGAATCTGTATCCAAAGCTTCGATAGTCGATACCGTGGTTGGTTGTTACCCGATGGTTGATCTTACGTCAAGATTATGTGCACAGTTGCGATGCTTATCTCACCGACTTCGCTTCGCATTATGAACTGCCCGCTACAACTGAACCTAAGAATGTTTCATATGAGAGCATCTCGAAACGATTGTCGCAGGCGTGGTATTTATCACCATAAGTCATGCAGCAAGGATGGCAGCAAGCAAGGTCTGCGAGCCATGAGCGTACGCTGCGTAAGAGTACAGTGCATGAGAGTTGAGGTGAATTACCATCACCAAAGGAAATGATATTCGTAACAGGGGGAATAGTGATCGTTACGACCGGGCCGGATCGGCAATCGGCATCGGCAGACCCGCTTGTTTCAGTTAGACGTAATGGCCATGAGGCTGGAGCCATAAAACATTCCCAGTCAGTTTCTTTGCAATTTTCCCCCTTTCGTTTGCAAGGTGAGCTGACAATACACGTAGGCCTATTTCTTTTGCTCATCACCCGATTTGAACAAAGAGCAATCCACTTCAGTATCACCGAGATTGTCGAGGGTTGTGTCTAACCTGCACTATAATGGAACATCCCAGCGAACACAACTGCCCCATCAACAGACTCAGTTTCGACATATTTCATGAAATCTTCCAACAAGCTCGACTTGCTAAGGTTACCATGTACCAGATCAGAAGCTGCGACATGTCTGTTGCAATCTCTCATGTCTGCAGACAGTGGCGGGATTACTCTTTGAATATTCCTACAATTTGGAACCAGATCAACTTCAAGCGATTAGGAGGATCTACGGATTGGGAAAGGCAACTGGTCTATTTGGAGCGTGCAAGAAATGCACCGCTGGATATCCTGATTTGGAGCGGGGAGGACAGGCGCACCTTGCTAAGCGTTTCAAAGCTCGCGGGGATACTTCGCATTCTGAAGCCCCACCTCCATCGATGGAGAACCCTTGATGTCTACGTTCATTTCAAAGGGCTCCGCATTCTTGATGAACAGCTTCGGCAGGCTTCTGCTCCTGCCTTGGAGAAGTTGACAATCGACGTTTGGGTTCCATGTGATTACCTTCCCATCTGGAGATTGCGACTGTTCAGCGGAGGTCTCCCTTCTTTAAACTATTTGAAGATGCCTCTTTCACTACCTCTAGATTCAAGCAAGAGGCTCCAAATGGACAGCATACGCAAGTTATACCTCAGCGATTTCAAGTGGTTCTTTGGGCAATTCCCTGCAACCGAGGCTATATTACTGCTGCTATCAAAATTCCCGAACATCGAAGAGGTGACCATGGGACTCAGTTTCAGACTTCAACCTGTTTATTCTCCCCTGAGCATGACTATCCCTGTCCAACTACCTCATTTAACCTCTCTCAAGTTCCTTTGGGGGGATGCTTTACCGGAACCTCTTGGGGTTACCCTTCCTATCTTCGACTTCATTCATGCACCCCGTCTCCGGGGAATCAATGCTCCAGACATTGATAACTCTATCATTCATGCATTAGGATCTTCTAATCCTTTCCCTGGACTTCAGAGGCTTCGTCTCAGCTATTTTTCTTCTCCGAACTATCCAGATCTTGACACATTCCCCCCATCCGTCCTCAATGCAGCGTTCTCCAACCTCTCCGCGCTTACCGACCTCTCCTTCAGCAATCAGAACGTTCCTACTATCCTGTTCTGTATATTGCAGGATCACTGTCCACATCTTATCAATTTGGACTTTCACTATTGTGGATTTTCAGCTGAAGAATGCAGGGGTCTTGTTTTGGGGCGATTGACATCCAAAATCTTGTCACCATTTCATCGTCTCGAAATTCAAATGAGTAGTCTATCGAAGGAAGATCAACTCTGGCTCAGAAGTCACGTTCCAGAGTTCATCTATGGGGATGTTATGGATTACTTGATAATGCAACGCCATATTGGTGATATCATTGAATAGCTTTACTATATTTCATTACCAATCTCAGCCAGCCAATCCGTCGCCGGATTGCCTAGCATTGTATGTTCCCCAAACTCCAATCATATTAGGCATGAATTAGCCTGGGTTATGTTGCATTACCTTAGGTGGCGAGCTATGCTCTCCCGAGCGAGATACAGTGATGTTAGGAGTATAATGATGTTGGATAAGGTTGGATTTCATACGTCAGACGTGGATAAAAGGCCCGGGTAAAGATTCTCACTTTCCATCGCTTCTGCACTCTCATTACTGAAAGATATACCACAAAGCTATCGGCGCAATGCCAGATTTCAGATGTCAATTTAAATGTATAAGTGTTGAAGGGCATCATCCAATTCTAAAATACAATGGATCCCGTCAACCTTTTGTCCCTAGAGCTTGCTCCAACCCATATATTGTGCCTTCCTGCCGGGATGACCCATTTCTGCTGGACGACGTCCCATACGGAGAAAGAATAGCGACTCAATTTGATGGTCACAGTCGATGATGCCCCGGGTGCGAGTTCTACTTTACTAAACCCTCTCAGTTGGGATGGTGGTGAGTTGGCTGAAGCTGGGGGAGATACGTAGAGTTGAGCAACCTAAATAACGAATGATCAGCGATTCATAGGTGAAGAAATCAGGTGAGGAACGAAGACCAACCTCTGCACCTTTCACGGATCCAGTGTTCTTGAGGCTGAATGTAACAGAGACCCAATCATCATGAAGCCTTGGTAAGATAGGACAATCGTCAGTTAATGTTTCACAACCGTAGCTATGACTCACCATGCACTTGCGGAAGAACCAGGCCCAGTGGGCGCGGAACCTCCGGTTGATGATGGTGTGCCAATTGATAGAGAAGAAAATTGGAAAGTGGTATAACTCAAACCGAAACCGAACTCGTATCTTGGTGCGATATTGTTCTGCGCCAAATTTGGCATCACGTCAGCATTGAAGTTATGAGGGATTCTCATAGAATACTAACCTTGTCAAAATGACGATAGTCAATAAAGAGCCTATAAGAGCGAACACCATCAATGCTGGTACTAAAAGAGTAGTTGTATATCTTACCCCTCCGAATAGGGAATGTTCGCATTTGGCGATACTTGGGCTGGATAGTCACTGCCCTTCTTTGCAATCGTGTAAGGCAACTTGGCGGATGGATTCACCACTCCATATAAGATATCTACGAGACTGTTCCCGGCTTCTTGGCCTTGCAGCCCGGCCCACACGCTGAAAGCAGACTCTTAGTAGGGATGAATGTCAATGGGTATTGCTCGCTTACACTGCCTTGATATTTGGGTGGTCAATCCATGGCTCCATGATGATAGTCTACAATAATCGAGCAATCAGCTGTTTTCAGATACCGTCAAATACCATGAAAAAGTACTTACGCCGACAGAGTGGACTACAACAATGGTATTATTATTCGCGTTGGCAACTGCGGTGACAAGCTGTTCTGGATTAGATGAGTAAAGGAAAGATGTTGAGATCTGCTTACTGCATCTCCACCATGCCAGGCCTTTAAATCATTTCTATCTCCAGCATTGCCTTCTACAGTGATGTATTCTTCTCCCGAATCTGCATTGATGAAGACGAGGGCGAATGACTTTCCAGTAGCGGCCGCCCGAGCTGCATTAAGATCGGAATCGCTGAGGCTAGATGTGACGGTTGTCCCGTCTGCTTGGGCTCTCGCCTTGATGGCCGCCAGTGGATCTATCAGATATCTGTGAAGCGGAGAGTTAGTTTATACCAAGCAGATCAGCAGGGTGTTTGATTTCGTACGGGAATTCCGCAGTTCCTAACAAAAGGTCCAGTTCAATATTACATTCTGACGGGACGAATAACGATTACTCACCACTTCCCCACCCAATTGCTAGAATGCCATCATTTCCTGCACGGTCTCCATATGCTAAGCAAGGAATTCGATATGACTTGGTGCATAGACTTCTCATTGTAACGGATCATACCATTGGGATTGCCTGAGCTCGGCGGTCCACCATCTTTGCCTATATCGCATATCCGTTAGACTGAATTACACTCCATTGTCGTCAGTATGAGCATACCGATAACAGCGAGGCTGCTGGGCTTCTTAAGAGGCAATACCCCACCAACATTCTTCAACAAAACCGTGGAAGCTGCTCCAATTTGTCGGATAAGTTGCTTGTGGTTTCCTTGGACATCGACCTCGATATCAAATCGTACCGGTGGATAACCCACGTCTTGACCCTGGTAATACCAGCCTGCGAGAATACGGGTGGCCATGTCATCCAATCTTGATTGAGGAACCTGTCCATTTTGTACAGCAGTGACCAGCGCTGGGCCAAATAGCGGAACACCGGTTTGATATCCCGTCTCGCCAGGCATAACCATCTGAAGAAGAATAGTCATTAATCCCAGTACAATCCTGAAAACCCACAGAATCCTTACATCTAGACCCATGTTTGCCGATGTTGGACCCGCGATGTTAGCCCACCAATCGCTGAGGACGACTAAGCAAAGCCAGTGTTGCGAGCTTAGACAGGATCACGGTAGCCGCCTTATGTTACTCACATCCCTGGAAACCGAATTCCTTCTTCAATATTTGATTGATAGTTTTGTCATTCTCGCATGCGTAGGTGTTGTTGACTTTGTTGTACGAGCACATCACAGACGTTACGCCTGCTTGAACGCTTCTCAGAAATGTATGAGCGTAAACTTCGTGTTGAGTCCTAAGGTTTGTGGTATTTCGGGTTAGAGGCGAGGTGGGTTTTGGATACCGTTTGCTATAGCTTACCTATCATCGACATCCGAAGAGCTGGATCCTCGATGTAATTCTTGCTCACTATAGAAAGAAAATCAACTCTTCGAAATTTGGCACGAGTGAGGAGCTTACTTATTGATATAATGTTTTGCACTTTCGGAGGTGAATCAATATCAACTGCTGAGGGGGTTTCACTAGCAGATATTAGCACTTACCAGGCCTGGACCCCTTTGGATTGCATACCGACAATTGTCTCATAAGCTGCTTCGCCAGTGAGGTATGGGTCGCCTAGGATTGGGTCAGCAAAATCAGTTAACAGTCCCTTATCCAAACGTGATATGGCCAACCTCCAAAACCTTCCCAGTTACGACCTGCAGTCGGAGCTCTAGCCAGGTTCATTGCTGGCCCTGACAATGACACAATGCGTCAGGGTTAACAATCTAGTACATGATTTATACAAGCCTTACCGAGCGCTATATGGACGCCTTTTCCTTTGAACTCTTCTCCAATCGCGGTACCCCTCTGACGAATCAGATCACGATCCCACCTAAGGCAAAATTTAAGTAATTCACTTCATCGCGCCCTACTTGAAGTGACCAACTTACGTTGCAGCAGCATTTATTCCTCTATTGCCATGTTGATTTAGTTCAGTCAAACATGGGCAGAACCACTGCGTAGCCTCAACTCACGCTGGAAACACGGAAACACCCTTGGCTATACGGACTCCCAAGGGCGCATCTTGAAGGCAGTATCCAGGAAAGTTGATCGATGGAACCGCAGCTGTGTTACCGATGCACGGTCTGCCGTCGCAGAAACAGTGAACTCGACAATTTCAGGCTAAAGATCCGTGAACTACATACCCTTTGTTCCAAGTTCCGCTCCCGAGAGACGCTTTGTCCGCGTTGGAGAGTTTCTTTACTGCATCCTTTGCCTGTTAACGAATGAATTCAAGTAGAAAATTGTATGGGTACGATGAGACTGACTTTGGCCAGTGCTGCAGCCCATTTTGTACTCATCGCTAAGAAAAGGGAAACGTGTCATCATGAAGAAGGAAAGGTGTAGATAATATGCGACTTACGGGTAGGTGCAGAGCTAGCGCTGGTAGTCGTAGTTGCAGCATGGACATCCGGGAGTAACCCAAGTAATGCCAAGAAGAGATAACTCTCGAGTCCCTTCATGATGGATGAATGAGGATTGACTGCTGATAGTCACGATAAGCCGACTTGAATTTATACTCGCGTAGGATCACGATAGTGAGGACTAGGTCGCATATTAGCGGCAAAATGATCCTAAACGAGTTCTTTTCTTAGCACACACAAGTCAGCCAAGATTGAAGAACCACACCGTTTATACTTCGGTTGATAATCTAATCACAGAGATGAAGCCAATTGCATGGACAAAGAAGTGCATTGAGCACGTCATATTTGAACTGGCCATCAGCATGGGAGAGTTGAACACCAGATGGATATTATGAGGAAGCAAGATGTCTTCTGGTGTCAGAGCGAAAACTATTGTAGCGCAATGTCAGTCTGAAGAACATCTGCATGTAGAGAATGCTTACGGGATCAAGTCAAACTTTTCAGTGGGACCATGGGTCGTTGTTGGGCGAAGGTGCAGGAAGATGACCACCGATCACTAAACGAGGCTCGAGAAGAGAAGGTCGAGGACGGAAGAACTTGAGATACTGTCACCCTCCGGTTCAATTATCTTGACATCAAAGGTTCATGCGAGATCGAGGAAAAATTTGCGGACGTTGAGAACGCGTCAGGAAAAAAGGTTGAGCCAAACAACTT
>WSTZ01000345.1:9838-21673 GCA_019632295.1 Tulasnella sp. 418 | reverse complement strand
ACCCTGAACAATCATAACAATCGTTGTTGTATCGCTTTGGTTGGTTCCTCTTGACGTGATATTACCGTAGGTCACCGTGGCTCAGTACCACGTGTCCAGTTTTAAAGTCCGCCACTTCAAACTCCGACAGAAGAAAAGTCTTTTCCTGAGAGACTGTAACTACATAGATCATCTGCTAGCCGTACGGGTTGAGACATAAGATACTGAAATTACATGCCAACATGACGGACGCATATCTTTAGAATGCCTGCTCTTTCTTGGCCCTCCCCTTTTGTGTCGTTTCTTCAGGAACAATATGCCAGGTAATGCGTACACATTCTAAGTTTGGTTATAGCTCGGAACAAAAATCTCCCACTCCCCTCCTTCAACCAGACCCATCATGAAGGATCCTAGTAAATCCTTACTATTCATCGTGAACCATGTTTTCATGCCGCCCAAATTGCCGCAAGAAGATGACCTAGACGAACACAACGAGCGGGATTTGTGCGGCAATGTTTGTGGAGCAGCCAGAGAGTTCGGTGACGCCATCCCTCCTGATGAAGCTCACCATTGGAATCCTCTTTCGAAATTCCTCAAACAATTCTCTTCAGCTCATCGAGCCTTGACCCTATCGGAAAATATTATTATTCGCTCTCTGAAGAATACGTCGGCGAATGGTGAATAGTACACCGTTTTCCGGACTTGATTTCTCAGCGCTGATATATTTTTCCCTAGATATTCTGGCATTTTTCATTCGGACGCAAAACGCTGGTGTGGTTATACGGAAGGGCGTTGAATGGGTGATCTTTGAGCTGTTCGAAGTGTCCCCTACAAACGAGGCGGTCATGGGAACCAAGGAAAAGCTCCTTCGCACCTTTCCGGATCCGGCGGTTCAGATACCTACCCGTGTATTCGATGATCCAAGCTTCCAGGCGGAACTCGCCAAATTTTTGGCTGAGATGGATGCCGAACAACTTGATTCCGGTCCAACCACCGTGAAAGCCAAATCGGAAGTTCCAGAAGTTCGTGATACTGCACACCCTCGGTATATCACCCAACTTCTCACCGAGATTCTGCGGGGAATGGGCGAAATAGCGGACGTTCCTCATATCACAAAGAGGATTGCTGATGATGTCATCTGGTGTGATGCATATAAGCCCTGGAGAAGATCAGCCACCTGGCTTGTCATCAAGGTGGCTTTGCATACATCATTGATTCGGCAGAGTGGAGGGCATCGGAGGTACAAGGAGTTCATGGCGTTTGTGCATGCGAGGATATTGAAGCTCGGGGTGCAATCGGAACTCCCCAGTTACCTTATCGCTTGCATGCAAAGAAAGACTGCGCGAAGATTGATGAAGCTCGGTACCATGGTTCCTCCATTTCTTGAACAGTATGTCAATGAGGCCGTTGCTCATGCAGCGGAATCGTTACAACAGCGGTGGACACAAGCACAGACACTTAGAGCAACATCACTCAGCTCCGGATGGGCACCCAAAACCCTAAACATTGCTGCAGACACAGTACTCTCCCTTCATAACTGCAAACCGTATCTGAAGCGCTCGCTTCAGGAGGCTCATACCAAACAGTCCATTAAATCATTCACTCCCAATCACCCCCGTCGTTTAGTTGGTAAAGACAACTTCGCCAGGTCCTCGGACAAGAAATTGTCGGCTGCATTTGGATCAGACGATAATCTCATTGCATTGATGGATTTCGAATGTGCGGTGCTTAAGGATCTGAAAGATTGGAGCTCCGAACGCCTTGCATCTAGCGATGCACATACCTCCCTTGCTACGTGCATGGAGGCATACTTCGAAGCTGCTTCCAAGGTGTACAGTTCCGATCCCGAACTTATCTCAATAATGATCCTCACACTGTTCAAGTTGTGGGTCGAGCTGGATAGGATGACTATATCCCAATGCCCGTTGCTGGCGGAGTTTTCTCCAGAAATTCCCACAATTCTCCTTCATCCTCTACTCCTTCGGGCCGCAGAATCTATCGAGGCATTGGATTACGTGGAGAAATACCTGACGACTCGGCATTCACAGGCAACTGCTGGACAGTCAGTCTTCTCAAATCTTATCGGCAAAAAATCTTTCGCTGCACAATACTTTGATGCAAGCCCGCCACTTCAAGCACTCAAGCTCAAGGTTGAAGATGCTGCGAGGATTGAGAGAGAGAAGAAAATTGAGAAACTCCACACGCTGAAAGCGCGTTGTGAGGAATGGAAGCGATCGGCGGAGAGCCTCCAATGTCGTTACATCAACAAGTTTACTCCGGAAACTGGTTTGAAGCCTGTCCACGCCCCCAAATGTCTGAAGTGCAGACTTGAAAATCAAGCGCGCGAGATGAGGATTGAAGTGCATGAGTGGCCATTACCGCAAGATCCGTGGCAAGCGAAGGTGGTTCTCTTTGAGGTATCACCCCCTCCGGCCTTTGTCATTTGGAGGAAACTCACCTACAAGCTCCTTCGAGAAGTTTGTATCCCCAAGACATCTCCGTCCACGAGCCAGCGCCATCAAATGCAACTTCACAAATACCCCGCATTCACGACATACCAGAGCCGAGCAAGTCAGGATTCTCCTGTTCTTCTCGCCTCATCAACCAAATCTTTCAAGAAATCTCACTATCGTTCGCAGAAGGTTGTGGAGGCCACAGACAGCTCGATCTGCGTAAATCATGGCCTCAGCTGGGCGTAAGTATTCCATTCATTCATATATGTACAGAACGCTAAGACCTGATGCATCATATGATTAGGCTCTTTGATAGTTCTCGATCTGAGTGGATCACTCAGAAAGTCGCCGAGGTTACTATCAACGATCTCTGCGTCTTTCAACTGTCACCTGGGCGTTACCAGAGCTTACAATACGCTGTCTCAGACACCTCCCACACTTCAAATGATATCGTGGCCGATCAAACACTATGCCCTCCTGACTTAACACTCCACGAATTTTATGCATTTGCTAGAATTCGTAGTGGTCCTCGACTTCAATGGCTTAACATTGCTTCCGAGCTTCGGTGTGGTACCCTTAGTTTTCAGGAAGAGGCGGTCTATTCTCTTCTGAGACAGGCGGCTTGGCAAGTTGGTCCACTAACCTCAGATGGTCAAAGAGAATGGCATATCGAGCTGTCTGAACGTGATTTCGGTTTGGTCCTGATCTCAGAACTGGAGGATTTAGTGCCCAGGTTAAAGGCAAATCGGCGCAACGTTATAGGAATGCGGGTCATCACGACGCTGCTTAGTCGACTCTTATCATCTGCAACAGATGAAGAAGTGATCAAGAAAGGCCTCAAGCTTATGCGGGAAGTCCGAATTGCGGTGTACATGTGGTTACCCCAAAACATATCAGAACTGAGGGAAATCGAGGATGAAGCACGCTGGCAGCAATACCAGCTGCAAATCTTTGAACTAGCCACTACGTGTCGAGGAACCTACGACGTCGATCCCGAAAAAGCATCATTGTTGCTTCGCAACATCAAGGATGTGGCCATATTCGTTCATTGCGCGATCCTGGTGAACCAACACTCACCTTCAAACATTATGGAGGCCGATCTCTATCATCGCAATCTATTTCATAGAGATCGTCGCATCTCTCATGTGATGGAATCGTTGCTCTCACAACAAATCTCTAACCTTTCCAAGGGACTGGACAAGGCATTACCTCGGGTGTGGAAGTTCTACCGTCCATCACACAAATGGGAACAGCTAGCCTCTCCCAACAATCGCTGGGTCAGGACCTCCACTGCACAAGAAGGGATCCAAGAATCCCAGGTTATCCAACTTGACTTACTCTCTGGTCAACTGTTGATTGATGGAAAGCCGTTCGGTCGATTGCCTAACAATATCTCAACACATCCCATGTATTTCCGGATTTTCGGACAGGTTGGTTTGCTCTCTGCTGAAAACGGTGATTTATCTAACATTCATTGCAGCGAATCATGGACGTGATCCCAGCTGATATTCCAGGGATGGACTTCAAAACAAGCAACCCAGTCGGATCCAGCTCTGATGACGGTATGACCGGTTATGAGGTGCGTTTTATTTACATCGATCAGTCCTGATTCTCAAGCTGATTGTTCCCAAGGTTTTCTTTGGCTTAAGACAGACCAAATCGAAGAGTCAGCCAGACCAATTGGCGATACGTGTACAGCAAGGCTCAGAAATTTTGGAGTTGATTCCCCATGACGTCTTCAACAACGATCTACCCGCAATTCTCGTCAAAAATCAAACCCATTGGCTCAATTTATCAACACGTAAAGGAGAAATCGAAATACGAGATCTAGCGACACGATGGATGCCATCTCCAAATAACTGGCGCATCCACTTCTCCCCCCATGGTCAGTCTTGGATGAGTCCAGGGCTGCAGGATGGTGGTGACTCCAAGAAGCTCGTTGACCCGAGGAGCGCGACAATGTCGATGATTTCCGCACAGCTCCATCCTCTAGAAAATCTGGAATCCTTGATTGCGACATACTCAAGTTCTTCGGGTCAACTCACCGTTTCACTCCCTCGGTTTGGACTGGACTTCTTCTTGAATGATGAACCGGAGCCACACCTTGAATCATCCAATATGCCTGGCATGGTCGTTGACAATAATCAATCATCTGACACGATGATAGGTCTTAATAGTCAACTGATACTTCGTGACAAACACTCCCCTGATCCTTCACTTCGACAAGTCATCATTCCGTACATTTCCGACCCGCGTTTCAACATCTTCCCAACCCAACATCATAACGATGTTACTCTTTCGATCGGAGATCATGAGGTTGTTCGCTACCTGAGGTACACGATCAATTCGGTGCTCGGCAGGCTTGATGGGGATGAAACCATGCTCAGCAAGTTGTATCGGGCTTATCTTCATGCAATCACCAGTCACTGCCTGCCAGATCCCTTGACGGGCCGTACTGGGACTGAGGAAGCCTTGCGGGAACTTCGTTCTGCTGGGATAATTTCCTTTCAGAAGCTTGGAGAGGAGGAACATCAACTGCTACAGCTTATCAGCCAACTCACTCCAACTCGTACATTTTATCCATCCAATCTTAGGGTAATGCAAAATGTAAATTGGTCAATGCAGGCAATCTGTCCCTTAGCTCAACATAGCGAGTTTCTCCCTCTTGCTAGCTCGATATGGAAATATGCAGAGACTCTCGAAATGTTTGCCCCCACGGAAGGAAAAACATGGGGTCCGGACTCTCACGATACCTCTGATCATCTCCTTCACCGTGCAGCGCGCCGCAATGCAATCTTTGATCGAGATCAGTCGAATGGATCAAGTCCCTCAGCTTCTGATCGTCACGATGTCAAATACCATTCCAGGGGTAGAACAATCTACACCACGGTAGCAGACGAAGGCGCTGTTTTCGACGTGTCCACCATGGTTTTCAACTGGAGTTCTAGGCCCCTCCGCCAGAAGGACTCATTCACAGCTTTGAAACAATTGGGCTCGGTTTCCGGAATCGATGAGAGGTTGTCTTCATTCAGCCGAAAATGGCTCCATGATGACGTTGGGAAGCTCTTCCTTTCTGCTTGCAATATGTGCCAAACAGCAATCAAAGCAAAGGATCTATATCGGATTGCTTTCCTTCTCTCAGCGTGCACCTATGCATCAGCTGATATTCGGCCATTCATTCCGACTATTTTTGCGTTTGCCGTGGTGCCTGAACTTCGTGCTATGCATTTCCCTTCCTGGCCTTCATACGATCTCTCCAAAGGTCAGGACCCCAGTAAAGAGGAGGTTTCAAACATCATTCTCCAGCACGCTCTTCCATTCGAACAGACTGGCCAACTCAATTTCAGTCAGATGCAACAGAAGACCGCTCAATTCAACACACAGCGATCCCTCGAGCTGGCGGAGTTGATTGGAATCTTCGAGCGTCAATGGCCGTGCAAATCGCCGGTTGTGTCGAAAAAGGCAAAGAAATCGTGAGTGCTTTTGATATCTATGGTCTCTATATGATCAGTAACTCATAGCTCTGTACAGACGAAAGTGGCTATTTGACATCCTTCAAGTGCAAAAGGAGGTGTCGATCGTGTTTGAAACATGGTTTCGAAACAGAGACCTCTGCATCTATATTCAGAAGGTCCAAAACGTCCTTGATAGCAAACTGAAGTCTGCGTCAACGCAAGCCACTTCGTTATACGGTTTCAGTCCAGATAGCTGTCATCCGCACCCTATATTTAGCTACCCCTCGTTCCAACAGCTCTTTGCTAAGAGGCGAGCACCGAAAATTCCATTACCACCGACTCCTCTGGGAGGTCCATTTCGCTTAGTCGAGGAGATGAACTCATACCGCACTGACAAACTCAAGACTCTTCTGAAGGAGTTCCGGGAAAGCACATTTATAATCCAGGAAACCGAAAAACCAGGTTTAATTCAGCAAAGATATGCGGACGATCTGGAGATTAGCCTTGGGAGTCTAGAGGCCGAAGCTCAGAGTACAGGCCATTGTCGAGGATTATCAAAACCGCAGATGTTGAACGTAGTTCTATGTTATTATGAACAATGCGAGCGACATCTTCTGGTCACCCACAAGCTCATCCGAGAATCACTTCTTCCATCGACACAGGCGGAAAAGGCACTGCTTAGAGCCGGACTTTGGCCTTGCCTAGCGACAATGCCGTTACTCGGTGTCCTATCATTTGGCTCAAATGTGGTTCTACCTGAACCTTGGCGAACCGCCCTGAACTCCTTCGCACACGCCATCCTGATGTTACAACATGCACGTCGGTTGACAAGTTATCTCCATTCCGACAGTTTGAAGGAGTTTATCAGTGAATCCGGAAGCATAAAAATAGAGAGGGGGGATGTTGGAGATGAGCAATATTCGACTCGGTTACTTATCCAGGTTTGTGTTTGTGTTTCTTTTGTAGTCAAAGCAACTGACGGACAATTACACAGGTGGATGGTGATTTTCTCGCTCGACCCATTCAACTTGACTTCATGAAAGAGATGATTGCTCCATCATCAAAGAGGAATGCGGTGCTCCAGCTCAACATGGGAGAGGGGAAGTCCTCAGTTATAGTGCCATTAGTAGCAGCCGCACTATCTGAAGGCAAGAAGCTCGTCAGAGTCGTTGTTCTCAGGCCGCTAGCTCCATCAATGTTCCATCTTCTAGTAAATCGGCTTGGTGGTCTTGCAAATCGACGTGTTTTCTATCTGCCGTTTTCGCGAACTCCGAAGCTCAGTGCCAGCCAGGCACAGCAGGTCCAAGGTCTACTCTCCTTATGTGTTCGGGTACGAGGAGTCCTAGTAATACAACCGGATCACATCCTTTCATTCAAGCTGATGGGCTTGGATAGAAGCTTCAATCATACAAACCCCGCTAAGGGCAAGAAACAGAACGTGGCGCAACATCTAGTGGAAGCACAGCGATGGCTGGACCGGAACTCTCGCGACATTTTGGACGAAAGCGATGAGATTCTTCATGTCAAGTATCAGTTGGTCTACACCGTAGGACACCAACAGTCCCTTCATGGCAGCCCCGATCGTTGGGTCGTTGCGCAACAAGTTCTCGCTCTTGTGAGAAAACACGCGGACGCGGTGAGCTATTCTCATCCCGAGGGCTTTGAACGTGTGGACGACCATACTGGAAGATATCCTCGTATTCGGATTTTAAAAGAGGAGGCCGGTATCGAGCTTGTTCGCTTAATTGGGAATGACATCTTGGAAGGAGCGCTAGAACAATGTCCATTTGACCTGCTTCCCTCACACCTCCGGCCTCCTGCTTTATCTTATATCACCACTTTGGAACCCACCTCCTCAGAGATACATCAACTTGAAAACTACCTCAAGCAAACGGAATTCTGGAATAACGTTCTGATAGTTCGCGGATTGCTTGCTTACGGCATTCTGCAATTCGTTTTGAAGGAGAAGCGATGGCGAGTTGATTATGGACCAGATCCTACTCGATCAATGTTAGCAGTGCCCTACAGGTATGTACACACGTCAATAATGCCTTGTCAGACGGTTTCTGAATTTCAGACTTTCTATTACAGAGCAAAAGACGTTCCGTCCCGACGGGCCGAGTTCAGCCATCCCGATGTTGCAATTTTAACCACGTGCCTGAACTACTACTGGCAGGGTTTATCCGAGCAACAGTTGGAGCAGTGCTTCAATCTCTTGGTAAAGCAGGATAATCCGTCACTCCATTACCGTAAATGGGTTCACCAGGGGAGCGTATCCATCCCTAAGCAGTTCATGTATCTAGCAGCGATCAGCATGCAAGATCGCGATCAACGCTTGGAGATGCATCGTCTTTTCCGATACAACCAAGCAGTTATCGACTTTTTCCTATCTTGCTTTGTATTCCCCCGGGAGGCCAAAGAGTTTCCGAAGAAAATGTCGACTTCAGCGTGGGATCTAGCTGAACGAAAGGGGCACGTGACTACGGGATTCAGCGGGACCAACGATGGTCGCTACCTGCTCCCAACTTCCATAGATCAAGAGGATCCGCTTGCCCAATCAAGCACCAATGCAAAGGTCCTGACGTATCTTCTACAACCCGAAAACGATTTCTATCAACGCATCCACCAGTATAGCCAACAAGGATCCGAGGAGTCATTTCTTCGTCACTTGAACAAGCAAAAGCCCGAGATCCGAGTTCTGTTGGATGTTGGGGCTCAAATCCTTACGCTTTCAAATGACAAAGTGGCTGAGGTGTGGTTAAACTCGAATAACAATCGTCAAATCATGGCGATCGTCTTCTTTGGTTCCGATGATGAACCGTATGTTCGTACTCGCAACGGCCTAGTGGAGGCACTTGTCTCTTCAGCATTCCGTCAGCAGCTTGACAAGTGTCTACTATATCTCGATGATGCACATACTCGAGGCACCGATTTCAGGATACCTTCGGGCACACGTGCTGCAGTCACTCTGGGTCCTAAAGTCACGAAAGACAGACTGCTTCAAGGTAACTGAACATGATAGAATATATTGCGAAACTGTATTTAATGCTTATTTGAACTGAAACTACAGGTTGCATGCGGATGCGGATGCTTGGTCATGGTCACTCTGTTACGTTCTTCGCCCCTGCCGAGGTTGACCGTGGTATTCGAGCAGTGGCCAAGTTGGGGAATAACGAAGCGATTCATACAAGGCATGTTCTGCTATGGGCAATGTTTGAATCCTGTCTGGAGGTTGTTCAGCGGATTCCTCAGTGGGCTCAACAGGGAGTCGATCACAGAACAAGGGATAAGGCTTGGTTAGAATTCAGCAAATCTCCTGCTTCTTCCCTCACGCAGCTGGAGTCAGCTTGGGTACAAGATGAAGCACGATCTCTTGATCAGATGTATGCTTTGAATCCAGTTGATCCGTTGGCTGTTCACTCTGATCGGCTTCGTGGTTACCCGGATATATCGGCACGCTACTTGACATGGGCACCCTCTTCTTTCTTGGACACTCGCTTTCAAGAGGAGCAAGAGCGAGAGGTGATCCAGGAGGTCGAAGCAGTGCGGCACGTCCAGCGTCCGCCGAAATCACAAGCTCTTATACCGAGCATTCACCCCGATGTCCGGATACTTGTTCAGAAGGGTGTATTCAAGAAGGACTCTCCTGCATTCGTCAAGCTCTTCCGCCAGTTGCCCCGGGTTGTTTTCGAAGATAACAACTGGTCATCGCCTTATCTATACTGCACTAAGGTGTTTTCCATTACCACTGAGGCCTCAAAACAAGGTAACTCGGGTGACTACCTCAATCCAGTCAATTGGATCCTCTCTTCTATTCAGGCTGGCACGGGAAGAATATTCGTTGTCATCAGTCCTTTCGAAGTTAACGCACTACTCCCGGAAATTCGACGAAGCAAAGCAGTGCACTTACATCAGTATTCACCTCGAATCACGCAAGAGATGAAATCATTCGACGACCTCGCTTTTCACTGCATCCCACCGCTCTCGACTTCCTGGGTGAAGCCCAATCTGGACATCACAACCCGCTTGAATCTCTGGGCAGGACAACTATACCTAGAGGATGAAACGGCTTATCACCACCTTTGCAACTTTTTGGGGCTTTACAGTTGGCAACCGAGGAAAGGGGACACAATCCAACCTGATGGATTCATCAAACCCAAACATCGCCATGGAACGGCGGTAGTCAATTCTTCCTTCCAAAACAGTCCAGTTCCATACTTGAAACGACTGTTTACGGCACGAAGAAAGGGGATGGATTACGCTCCGACACATATGGGGAGGATTTTGAGAGGTAGGTTGTTGGCGGTCGGGGATTTCCACAAGAGTGCTGCAGAGCCAGAGTAGCATTTCTTACTTCAATTGCAAGTGACCACACGCAACAGGCTGTATCTAAGTTAGTGAAATAGATAATAGATTGCCCTTAATTGGGCCATTAGGATGGAAGAAAAGGGAGAATTGAAGTAATGCGGACAGTATCTCCACTACCACCTGGAACTTCCACTTTGTAACGTGCATGTACTTCCTCTGCCTTTCGATTTCCACAGAGGGCATCCTAAATCAACTCTCTTTTCTAATGGTTGAGCCATTAATTTCCTATGACTGCTCCGAATGCAGGGAAGCGGGAGCAACAAAGACTTGAAAACGAGAACTTGAAGTTGACAAACAATGACTCGACCTTTGAGGCCTCTGCAACTCTGCAGCAATACCAAGCAGAGTTTCCTCCCACAGAATGACCCATCGGAGGTAGGAACAGTAATTATAGCAAGCTCACGATCCAGGATAGTCTCCAAGGTATCACTGCAACTCTCCGCAAGTGTGTCTCTGTCGGAGGTACTCTGTTGAGGCTGAAGATCAGCATCACAAAGAAAGTGTGACAATGCACATCAACTTACGAGGGACTGGTTGGCAGTACAAAAACAGAAACGAAACCACCGACGAATGTCCACAACAACCCGAGAACGAAGGCAATTGCAATGCGCCTGGCAGTCACGAGCTCAACCTGCGGAACGTGCACAAGCCTCGTATGCGAACAAGTGGAGAGTGGGGCATTGGAACCATTTGAATAGAGGGGGATGCTTTGAGACGACGATGATGATGTTGGGTGGTTGACGAACGACGACGGTGGTCCTCTATGGGAAAACAGCAGCTCGCTGAGGAATTAGACAATGATTGGCTTCTTCTTTTGGCTCTTGTTTACAGGGATGGAGAGGATTGACCAGGTGTAAGAAGGATATGTGGTGTGTGGTAAGGGGATGACGAAAGGTTTGGTGATGAAGGTATGGATGACGGTGATGAAGTGGGCGGAGGGCGAGACTTGGGGTCGGTCTTGTGCGGCACTCTTGTGTAATCCAACTGGGATGAGAGGCAGTGGCGACGAGGGCGGTACCAACTGCTTTGATCACGAGTTGTAAGTCAGATGGTAGAATTGCAATAGCGACTAGACTCACCAAGTGTGATCGAGTGAGGTGCGCAGATGCGGTGATGGGAAGGTGGTTTGAATTGAAATACAGACGATTTCACTTAGTTTGTTTGGTGACAGAATGTCGAACTGAGCAAGGTAGATCGACCGTTGCAGTACTCTAATGATTACCCATCGAGAATGGTTTCTTGATAGTGACCTCCAATGTTGTCCAGAAGTAGGAGTGGGTGGCCAGACCGGAGAGCATATTGAGACCTGCTTGAGGTAGCACTAAGATAGTGGATGATTGCGAGTAGAAAAAGAGAAAAGAGAAAAAAGATTTGCGTTGATCAAAATACACGTGACGTCATACCGTCGGACCTTCACGCTATATCCGAGAGCGACAGCCTCTGAAGTCAATTTGGATGAATGCTCGATGCTCATGTGGTTGGAAAAATCAATGAGCATCTGACTTGAAGTCATAAAGGTCCAGCAACCAGCATCTATTAAGGCTGCCTTCTACTAATGGTACGCTCTGCGTGTACCTTTT
>WSTZ01000344.1:0-13392 GCA_019632295.1 Tulasnella sp. 418 | reverse complement strand
TATTCAGTACCATCCACAAGGACACCGCCCGTTTTCTTTGTTAAAACTAATGTAGGAGAAATAAGGTACGTGGAGGTTCCAGATGAGATTGGTGCTTACAGTAAAATGATACCGAAGCCAAGGCTAGACCAAAGATCATTCCTGGACTGGAAAATATCATGATCTTTCGGCGACCGATAATATCGATATCTAACCGCGAGCGATCAGAAAACAGTAAAGTTAGGTGGCGAAAATTTTTAACGCACATTTAAGCGCGAATAACGTGAAAATGAAATTCGTCCCGGAGATTATTAGGCCAACCGCGGTGGGCTTGTTGAATCCGATAGATTTGAAAAGCGTCGCGGAACTGAATGGTTTTCAGACCAAGGTAATACTATGCAAAACTGATGACTCACTAGTACATGAGGGTGTTAAAACCACACAGTTGCTGAAACGCCTGAAGCCCACATGCAATGACTTATAAAATCCTCCTTTAGTCAATGCTTGGTCAACCAACAACGCATTATTTTACTCACTGAGCGCCCGTCGATTAGATGGGACAAGGAAAACAATCTTCGATTTCTGAAACAGCGTGGTGGATTTGGAAATTGCTACGCTCTCCTTAATCGATTCTTCCATCAAAGTTACTTTGCTGTTAATCTCGTCATTCGAGGTATTTGGATATATCTTCTTTAAGCACATGAAAGCCGCTGCTCTGTTTCCTTGCCGTAAAAGAATACGTGCTTTGGCAAAACGGGTATCAGTCTTGTGAAACATACTGCCGAAGCGGGGGAACATACGTGATTCTGGAACCATTGGGAGGAGTAGAAGCTGTATCCCAGCTGGAACGGCTCCTAAACCCACCATCCATCTCCAACCTCCAGCAACAGATTCAAACGCTGCTCCAATTCCATACGCAATAACTTGACCCTAATGTGAGCGTAAGTGGGATATCACCGCAATGTGGCATATCGCATACCAGAGTAATCGAAACAACGTTGACTGTCACAAGCCTCCCACGTTGTTTCGTAGGAGACACTTCACCGATCAGTAGAGGAACAACACATGAGGCTAATCCCACTCCCCATCTATTGAACGAAAAGTCCCAGTCAGTCCGAATGAATCAACGAGTCGATGACGTGTAAACTCTACCCAATGACGAAACGTCCTCCGATCATCGCTGGTACAGTACGGCACACAGATTGGCCCACGGCACCAGCAATGAATATCAAATCTGCCACGGCAAGCACCCATTTTCGACCTATTCTATCGGAAAGGATTCCCGCAGTAAAACCGCCCAACAGAGCGCCCAGCGTTGTAGCTGAAGTGATCAACTCCTATGAAACACTTGAATAAATGAAAACCCTAATGACCAGTATGGAGCGCACCTTTTGTGTATTAGAAAGTTCAGCCGGACCAAGGTCCCCGCGAATAGTCACAAGGGCACCGGATATCACACCAGTGTCATAGCCGAACAGCAAGCCAGATATACTACTTGCAAAGACAAGAATCCAAACGAATAATGTGGTATGATCGTCATGTTCTACCTTGACGGTTTCGTCGAGTAAATCTGAGGGTGATTGTGTGGTATGTCCGATTTCCTCGGTAGACGCGGTTCCATGATTTGAGCTCTCGATTTCGTCATTGTCTTGTATTGTCATTTGTGGCTGCATAACGAAGAAAATAAGCGGAAAGGAGGAGAAGTTAGTCGAAGTAAAGGAAAGATGGTGGAGGGAAAAGGCTCGCCTCGCTTAGAGGAATGTAGGCGTACCCCTGACGATAATCCGCCCTTCTAACCCAAGAACGCGACCACGAGGAATTTGCCCGGACGCGTGGAAGGAATGACTTGAGAAATTCCACCGCAGATATTGGCAGGTGACTTGGGTGTAGTAATCGTCTTCTGGGGGATCCCAACGAACCTTGCGGGGTTGACGCGTGGGTTCCGAAAAGGAGGCAAAAGTAGAAGTGACAAACAGCATAGAACAACAAACAGGGTGGTTTGATTCGTGACCAGCGTTCTTGCTTGACAACAAGCTACATTACATGCTCATGCCCCGGATCAGAATGTCTGAATGACACCACCATGCAGCAGTAATCGGTTACAATCTTACAATCTTATCGATTCCAAACAGGTGGCTAACAAGTTGCTCTTTCCTCTGGCCATATGACCCTTTTGATTGCGACCCAGTTGGGATTAAGGTATAGTGCCCAATAATATTTTAAAGATAACGCTCCTTCCTCCTCATCTGCTCAGTACCTGCTCTGTCCCGAGATACCATTTGATATTTGCACGCGTTCACACCATTCTCTTTACTCCGCATTGTCCAAACATCCATCAGACGCTAATGCAATGAGCTCTACCTTGAAACTCCCAAGGTCCCTACCCTGTTCTCCCATACAAGCGGTACCCTCTTTTCAGCTAGCCAGCACGAACTCGTTTCTGCTTGGAAACAGATCGTAACATGCTCAATGCCATCCCATATCAACATCTCTTTTCTCGCACCAATCCCGTCCTTTGCGATACCGACCTATACCCTGAGGCTCATCATCGGAGCGGTTGTGCTTCCTCTTCATTCGGGGGGCACGCATAGCTCTGGGACGCGCATGGAATATTTCCATCATAGACATCTTATCATTGTAATCAGTTAGAAAAATAGATTACTCTGAATTACATTGATCACGGGACCGTTAGAGCAAGATGCAAGTGCTTCCAAGTCATGCGCATAGGTGCACATGGCTTCACTTCGCCTTCCAGTAACGACCCACTCACCCTTGTAATTCCCTCTATCTAGCACATTCAGATCTCAAGCTACAACGGCAGCATATCCCCAGCGGCAAAAACACCGTATGAGCACCTCACTCGTATCGGCTTTCACTGTTCACCTGCCTTCGTGGCCGTGTCCCCAACATGTACAAGTATTTCTTTGGGCTCCGAGTTGTACTTCAGCGGTATTTCGTTGGCCCGAAGTAGATCATGGTCTTCCAATCCTTGATGAGGTTCCGTTGGCTCTTCGAGATCCCCGTATCCACGAAGCGCTCTGGAACGGTGAAGTAGATACATAGACATTGCAGATGCATGCATGTCCGGTTGTTTCTGGTATAGTGTCTGACTAATATCCAAACACTCCTGTCGTGCTATCGTAGCTTCATCTTTTTGATCAAGGATAGACAAATGGACAGCGAGTGCATCATAGCAACGTGCAAGCCCCTCTCTGTCCAAACCTGAAGAATCTCGGTTCAGGCCATTTGACAGCAGCTCCTTGATTTCTTCAACCCGTGGTGTCATTTCATGATGACGCCCGAGCCGATAGAGATACCAGGCTGAATCGTTAAGTGCATCGACCAGCTGAATGAGGAATGAGGTGCCTTGCTCGGAGAAAAGTCGTCGATATATGATGATTGATTCCTCTTTCGCCCTTAGAGCATCTTCATAACGCCCCAACTCCGAGAGAACGGAAGCCAAATGGTAAAGAGATGCCGCGATATTGGGAGTATATCGGACAGGCTGCTCCTTGGCCAGTTTCTTGTATATGCTGACAGATTCTTTCAGAACGTTGAAAGAATCGTCATAACGGCCCAATCGGCCCAAGACCACATGAAGAGCACCCAGCGACCGTGCCAAGTCAGGACGGAACCTAGTAGGCTCCCCTTTAGCAAGTTTTCGGGCGATTCCAACGGACTCTTCCGAAGCTTTGAGAGCTTCTTTGTATCTTCCAGAGTCGGTTAGGTCAACCGACAAGTTGTCGAGTGAGCGTAGGAGATACGGGAGAAAGCGAGATGGGCGTTCTTTGACGAGGTTGCGATAAGTTGCGACGGATTCTTCGGATGCCTTCACAGCGTCTTCGAATTTTCCGAAGTGATTGAGATCGGGTGATAGATTACTGAGTGATAATGCCAGGTCGGGAAGGGAATGTGTGGGTTGGGTTTTCACCAGTTGTCGACGAATGTCCACTGATTCCTGTGAAGCTTTGAGAGCATCTTCACGTCTTCCAACCTTGTTGAGATAGGAGGATGAGTTATTGAGAGATGACGCCAGAACCGGTAGAGCGATTGAAGGATCGAGTGTTGCGCAATGGCGACTTATAGCCACAGACTCTTCTGCTGCAGTTAACGCTTCCTTATATCGACCAACTTTGGAGAGCCATTTAGACAGATTATTGAGTGCAGCTGCAAGATGGATGCTCGACTCCACGTTGCCAACAGTGACCAGCTTCTGCCTAATATCAACCACCCATGCTCCAATCTCCGCTGCTTCTTCCCACATATCGAGGTCACCCAGCTTCAGGCTCAGTCGACCTAATGCCTTGGCTGAATCGACGTATGATATTTCATGCCCGGACCGCAAGAGCTTGATGGTCCGTATTGATTCTTGAACAGAGTCTTCCCTTGTACCGTCCCTCCGACCCGTCTCGGTATAGTGAGTGACCCATCGGCTTCGCACAGGAGTTGAAGAAGCAGAGGGCTGGTTCCCCCGGGGTTCGTCGAGATTAAGATTGGGGAGTGCATCCCTCAACGCCTTTATCTTGAGCTTCAGGTACTTTGTCTCTGTGTCAGACGTTGGACTTCCCGCTTCTAAGGCCTGATTGAAAATTTTCAGTTCAAGAATGGTTTGGTAGCGAATTCAACATACCTCCTCCGTTTCTTTAAGAGACTGTGACGCCTCGGTTGCACTCATACTTGGAGCTCCAATCAGCTCTTGCGCAGAAGCATCATCGTTCTCTGCTTCAGTGATCTGAACCTCCAATTTCTCATCTATCACTTCAATGGTTCTCAACTGTCCAGGGCTTAGCATCAGAAAAAAGTAATCGAGCTTTCCTTCGATCGCCTCGAGTCGCGAGCTGTTGTTCGCCACTCCGTTATCGATGCGTAATGTCGCATAGAACTGAATGGATTACTACTTAATCGGATGATCGATTTGAGTATAATGGAAACTTACTTGGAGATTCTGAGCAAACGACTGAATGCGTTGACGCAGTGCTATTAGTTCATCCCTTATGCTATTGGCGTTGTATATTTCCCTGCTCCTGCTCACGACGTTCTCCCAGTAGCCATCTTGCTTTCTTTTCATCAAGCCATTACAGTGCCCCAGAATGTCTCGTAGTTGACTGGAGAAGAAATGATTAACATTGAGAATCATAACATTTGGCAATACCACGCACTGGACGAAACTTGCCAGGTCTTGCCGAAGGTGTGGTGTCTTGTCCATCGAGGGTTGCTCAACTGTATCTTGGATTCGATGAAGCAAATCGGTAATGTCCTTGGACAGTATCTCGGTCTCTTTTGTGTTCGCACCCGCCTTAGCAAATATTCGGCGTAAGTATGATCCATAATGAAAGAAAAGCCACAATACCTGATCGAAGGCGCCCTTGATAGATTGCGCGATTTTCCCAACTGAAAGCACCTGGCCATAAGCGGTCTGTATTTCGAGGGTTAACTTGAGAGCCGAGGCTATCGAGTTTTTGATCTCGTCGGCCGGGAAATTCCATGCAGAGGAAGGTGGTAGAGGTGTGCTGACAGTTACCGTGGCATGAAGTCGACGGCGAGCGATTACGTCACCAACGTCGGGTAAAGCCGGTGATCGTGCCAGAAGATCCCTCGTCTCGCTCGCTGCTGCTATCCCAGACAATCGAGAAATGGCATGACGCCCAGTAGCATATCGTGTCAAGAGTTGATTCGGACGAGTGAGCATCACGCGTTAAGCGTTGCAGGGTATAGCAAGCGTCCTGTCCTGTGGATGTGTAAGGCCCATCCATAATAGATCATTGAGAGTAACTACTCACGTAGCCTATTTAACCGCTGAGAGCTGTTGCTTTGAACGCGCTGGGTCGTAAGTGAAGTGGTGGTAGAGAAAGTGCAATTTGCCTCCAGGGTTCCTGCCTGGATTTAGTTGCTTCTATTCGGATGCTTACACGAGGTGCTGACCCCATATCGGGCAGAAGTCTGGTGTACTTTTTCATCGATCAGGGCGCCCTCCCTGCTTCTCGTCCTCATTAAACGATAAGTATGAGGGTGGCAAAGTCCATCACTCGCTTACAACCTTCAATCACGTGTGCAACTTCACCTTGACAAATATCGGCCAATAACTACCAACAAACAAAATTTCAATGATGACCATAATTGGTTGCTCTTGACTATTGCATTCGTCCTAATGTCCAAGAAACGATCAAGAGATGACCAGAATGCACGGGATCAACCAAATCTGGCAAAAAGGCCTCGAAATCTCTCAGAAAATCAACCACCTCGTGTAAAGTCATCTCTGGTTGCTGACGATGTGGACTTTCCGCGGGGAGGCGGTACCAATATGACAGCAGTAGAATACAAAAGCTTGAAGAAGGAAGCCATGAAGGAGGTAGCAGATGAACTGTTCAAGGTGCTATGTTTCCTTATCCATTATAGCCCCATCACTAACTCTACAATCACCTGTGCAGGAGGGCGTCGAGAAGAAATCTACAAAACCGAAGGCGAAACACTCGAAAAAGCCTTCAACAAAAGGGAAGGAGAAGGAAGTCGGGCATGAAATTGAAAATGATCATATTCGAGTGGAGTTCCTGAATTACAAGGTGTGCCCAAGTCCAATAATAGGCGATAGCAATTTATCTTATTCAGTTTCCTCACTAGAGGCTTCTTGTCGGAACCAAAGTTCTTTGCGTTGTTACGAAGGTGTCTCCACTCGCTTTGGTGGTCTCTCTTCCTAACTTGTTGATCGCTCATATCCCACTCACTGGTATTTCACCCTTGCTGACCCAACAACTGGATGAGCGGATGGAAACGTCGGAGGAAGAAGAAGACGAAGAGAGCGAGGTCGATTCCGGTTCAGATAATGGGTCCAAAGATGTCAAACCGTCAAAGGAGGGTAATGGACCCCTCAATTTGACCACTCTTTTCCAAGTCGGACAGTACATACGAGCTGTAGTGACGGCAGTTCATCCTCAGAGATACACAGGCGGTGTATATCTCGGGGCTGGGGTTGACAAGGCCGCGCGCCGGGTTGAACTCTCAATGTCGCCCGAGCAAGTAAACGCTGGAATAACCAAAGCAGACCTTACGGAAGGCTTTGTAAGATGTTTAGCTGCACCCTGTTTATAAACTATTCCCTCACTGAATACTATCTACAGACACTTCCCGCCGTTATCAAAAGCATCGAGGATCATGGCTATATCCTAGACTTTGGACTTTCGGATATCTCCGGTTTTCTATCTTTCAAAAATGCCAAGGTGTCACCGCCCCAAAAGGGCAAGAAATTGGAAGTTGGCTCGGTCGTCGAATGTGCAGTCAAGAAATTAATGCCCAATGGCCGAACGTGTGACGTCACCGTCGATCCTGCCGTTGTCAAAACAAGCCTTGTTAGTGAAGACGGTGATTATTATTTGACACTGTTCCCACTTTTGATATCTTTCAGGTTTCGGAAGCTTCCTCGATCAAAGCTGTTCTTGCAGGAAGTCTAGTGCAAGCATTAGTCACGGCTGTTCTCCCCAACGGGCTGAACCTACAGATATTAGGCTTCTACGAAGGCACTGTGGATACCTTCCACATCAAACCTAATGGAAAATATAAAGCTGGTCAAAAGGTGAGATCAACGTTACCGAGTGTGAGCTTCTCTCAACGTCGACGAAAGGTCAAAGCTCGGATATTATACGATGTGATTTCGACAACACCACACAGATTCGCTCTCACCTTGCTTCCACATTTGATATCTCTTGATGCGCGTCATTCCTCGCCGAAAGAAAATACCACGATTCAAAGTCAATTCCCAGTTGGTACAGTTATTGATGATGTTAAAGTTGTTTCTGCGCAGAGCGGATGGGGTCTCACGTGTGAGGTCACTGAGGGCGTCTATGGTTTTGCTCACGTATGTCTTGCATTCGCATTTGTCAAGTGCTCTAATTAATATGCCTGCATAGATTTCACAAGTGTCTGATGTTCATGTCGAGTCACTGCCAGAAACCTCAGGACAGTGGAAAATCGGAACGATACATCGGGCGCGCATTATGTCGTACTCGGCGCTGGACGGTCTTTTACAACTCACTTTCCGAGAATCAGTAATAGACGAGAAAATTCTGCGTGTTTCTGATCTCCAAGTTGGTGTTCGAGTCACGGTGAGCACCGCATATTAATTTTCTTCTCATTATATGCCAAAAGACTCACCAGCATACCGTTCTCCCTCCAGGGAACAGTGGTTGAGCTCACTGAAACTCATTTACGTGTCAAACTCTCGGAAGGAGTTACTGCCACAGTATTTCCTCTACATTATGCCGATATCACCTTGAAAAATCCTCAGAAGAGATTCAAGCCAGGAGTGTCCGTCAAAGCCAGGGTTAGTTAACGTCTTCTTATGAGACTCGAGTATTACCTCTACTCACCTCTTTATAGGTTCTGAGAGTAGACGCGGAGCAACAACGAGTCCAACTTACTTTAAAAAAGACATTGGTTCAATCGGATCTACCGATCATCTCTAAATTTGAAGACGCGAAACTTAATATCTTGACACACGCCGTGGTGTGCAGGCTGATGGAGAAAACAATTGCCGTTGAACTTTTTGGTGGACTACGGGCATTGGTTCCAGCTAAAGAGCTCGAGTGAGCCTCCATTTTTGTGCATGCAATAGCGAGTAATGACTTATTTGTCTATAGTGAGACACCAGTTGTTTCTGTGCAGAGCAGATTCAAGCTCGGACAACTTGTCAAAATCCGGGTATTCCAGATCGACAACGAGGAGCGGAAGCTGCTTGCAAGTATCAAGAGGGCTGATCTCGACTACGTCCCCCCTCCAACGGTTGATGATGTTGGTGTGGAAGATGTTCTGAATGCGACGATCTCCGAAATTCAGAAGGACAATGTCGTTGTCAAATTGGCACCTAGCGGTGTGACCGGTCTACTCGCAATATCCAACCTGGCTCGCCATCGGGATACGGGCATTGCAGCAATCAAGTCTACTATTAATGCCGGAGACCTGCTCACCGAACTCGTGGTAGTTTCCAAGAATGAACCCAAGAACTTTGTGATTGTCGCTTACCCACCAAAACCCAAGAGCACGAACAAGGAAGACGCATCGGGTTCAGCGGTGACTTTACACAAGATTACCATTGATACCGTGAAGCTTGGACAGATTCTTCCAGCTTACGTGATTGCTTCCAAACCGTTTGGCTCCTTGGTCCGCATTGGGAAATACCTCTCGGCTCGATTATTTGCCACCGATGTCTCCGATGACTACACCTCCGAAGGTGTAAAGGCATTTCCCGACGTGGATTCCCTGTTCAACGTGGCTGTCGTGAACATCGACAAAGAAAACAAAATCGTGGATGTCTCCTGTCGGGCTTCTCGGTTACGCCCAGCAGATAAACCCGCAGTAGTCGACAAGGAGGTTCAGAGATTGGAAGATCTGAAATTGGGAGATACAGTTCGTGGATTCGTCAAAAATATCAAGAATGGGTTATTTGTGATCGTAGGAAGGGATATCGACGCCAAAGTTCAGATCAAAGAGCTATTCGATGAGGTGAGAGGTTTCCATATAATTCTCTGCTTTCCTCTTATTCTCCATTCGTTTCTCCAGTATATCAAAGATTGGGAATCTCGCTTCCAACTTCACCAAGTCGTCAAAGGGAAAATCATCAAGTCCCGTCATTTATTTAATTTCGCAAATCTCTACTGATGTCGGCTTTCTTATTTAGACTAGATGCTGAGAATCGCCAAATTGAGCTGACCTTTAGATCGGGAGACCGCATCAACGCAAAGTCTGCTGCCAAGAGGCTTGGGTGGAATGACTTTAAAGTACACCAAAAGGTTGATGGACTGGTGAAAGCAGTTGAGAACTACGGTCTATTTGTGGAAATAAAGGACTCCAATGTTAGCGGCCTATGTCATAAGTCCGAGGTACGTTAACGAGTGTTTCCGGTTACCTCAAACTGAGAACTCGGGTGATTTGTAGCTCTCAGATAACAAAGAGGCCGATGTATCTCGCGCTCTCGAAGGATTCCAAAAGGGCGATCTTGTTAGAGCTAAGATTCTTACTCTGGAACCGGAGAAGCGACGGATTTCGTTTGGCCTCAAACCATCTTACTTTGAAGATGACATTGAGATGGCTGATGTCGAGTCAGAAGACCAAGACGAAGATCTGGATGAGCCAGAAGACGATGAGTTCCTCGGAATACAAGGGGGAGGGATCGTCGCCAACGACGAGCAGGATCATGATCAAAGTGAAGACGACTCGGATGAAAGTGAGGAACAGGTGAGCCAGCAATGAGTGTCTTCTTATGAACAACCTATTGAGAAGTTGCCACAGGTTGTTGTCACAAGCTCAGTGCCAGCTGCCCTGCGGAATGAACAAACAGAGCAAACGGGACAGCACTCTCAACAGGTAGCAGCTCCAAAGTTTGAGATCAAAGGCGGGTTAAAATGGTCCATGGCTGAGCTTAATGAGGAGAACACGCAGCATGCTTCGGATGATGACACCAGCGAGGACGAGCCAAACACGTATCCCGGCAAATCAAAGAAGAAATCAAAGAAAAAGATTCAGCTCGACCATACAGCGGACATGCACAACAAGGCTCCGGAATCAACATCCGAATTTGAACGCATGTTGCGCACTACCCCCAATTCCTCGTTCTTGTGGATCCAGTACATGTCATTCCAACTCCAGCTCTCCGAAATTGAGAAGGCAAAAACGATTGGACGTCGGGCATTGTCCACAATAGGGTTCCGAGAAGAGCAGGAGAAAATGAACGTCTGGATTGCATTACTCAACCTGGAAGTGACATATGGTACAGAGGAATCGGTGGAGGGACTATTCAAAGAGGCGGCTCAAGCGAATGACTCCAAAAGCATTCATCTCCGCTTCGCGTCTATCCTCGACGAAGCACAGATGTCTGATGTGAGTATGTAATGGTCAGGAGTGATGATAGTTATTGATCCCTCCTTTCAGAAAGCGGAAGAGATCTACAAGCGAGCTACGAAGAAGTTTGGAGGAAGTGCCAAAGTGTGGACTCTGTTTGGTGAACATTATCTCAAACTAGGCAAACTAGAGGATTCGCGGCAGCTCCTACCTCGCTCCTTGCAGAGTCTTGAGAAACGAAAACGTGAGTTCTGCACTCGTTGACCTTGCATGTCTTGCTCACCAGGGGTTTCCGTAATCTTAGACCTGAAGGTTATATCCAAGTTCGCCCAACTCGAGTATCGTCTGGGTCAGCCAGAACGAGGTAGAACCATCTTTGAAGGGATAATTACTTCTCATCCCAAGAAGTATGATCAATGGTCTATCTATATTGATATGGAAGCCAAGCAAGGTGATATTGGGAATATACGAGGGATCTTTGAGCGAGTATTTTTGCAAAAGCTCTCCACTAAAAAAGCAAAGTGCGTCAAGACCAGATTGTGTCTCCATTTACACTCTCATTCCTTTGATTTAGATTCTTTTTCAAGAAGTGGCTCGCCCTTGAAAAGTCTATTGGTGATGAGGCAGGTGCTGAAGCAGTGAAGTCGAAAGCTGTGGAATGGACAGAGCAGAACATGAAGGCCGGTGACACTTAATCGAGTAGATTCCGTCTATCTCAGTACGGTGGAGGCGTAAATGAAGTTTTAAATTGTACCCGGGAATAATAGATATGTTCAGTGAATGGTGATGATACCATTCACTCAGTTCGTTTCATCACGATATCATGTTATCCAATTGTATGACAGTATAATCAGCCTACATGTCGTACATAGCTGCTTTTCTGGTAAATTCCTCTAAACTGGGGAACAATTTTACAGAAGTCGTCATTCTTCAATCGCTGAGTTGTATGACAACTTTATCTCCACCTCCAGCACTTTTGGCAATGAGCTCAGCTGCTGCCTTGCCCCGCTGCTCCAGAGTTCCTGTGTTCACGAGAATTATTCCGGGTGGTTGAATAAGGCCTTTTTCCAGCATTTCGGGGAGGATTTTCCTATAGAGATTGTTCTTGACGACCGGGTTCTATCCAGACACCACCGTTCGCAAGCATTAATCATCAATTGCTATCCATTAGACTCACCGTCTGCCACGTGAATGTTCTTGTAATCCCCGTTTTGGTTTCCGATGGAAACAGACCCTCTGGTATATCCCATATGTATTCCAGGCTTCCATCGGTCAAACTTCCTTCGTGACCAAGTAGAGTCTTATTGGCTGTACGGCTAAGACCGTTAAACCCCGAGATTTGCAACACGACTAGAGTTCCTCGATTGCTTATGTCTTGTTTACACGCAATCAGATGCTGACAAGTCCTTCTTCCCAATCAAATCTTGAAAAACGACAATCCCATCCTCCAAGCTCCGGTGTCGCGGAGCAGTCAACTCTTGAATCCATTCCTCTTCAGCAGCAACAGTCTTCTACTCCTCAGCAATCTCCAGCTTCTCAGCAACAGTCGAGTAACAACTCATCCAGTGGTCCTTCTGTTCCTCGACCTGCTTATCCCTGGTCCGCACGTCGTCTCACTCTTCATCCCATCTCATTCCTTCCTCACTCTAATGGTCCACCACCTACAAACACTGCCTCTCCATCCCCATTTCCTCGATATGGTCACTCCCTAACACCAGTGGCTTCAGCCACGGGTGAACTCTTCCTATTTGGTGGTCTCATAAGAGAACAGCCGAAGAACGATCTGTACTCGTTTTCGATCCGGGATCCATCTGCCACACTCATAGAAACAAAGGGTGAAATTCCGCCTCCCAGAGTGGGACATGCGTCTACTATTATCAACAGCGTGCTTATCGTATGGGGTGGTGATACTACGACGAACGATACAACAAGATGATGCGCTGTATCTATTGAACTTGGGTGCGCATCACAATTTCTACTGTAATTGAATTTTTTCTGATTTTGGGTTGGGGTAGGCACCAAGGATTGGACACGGGTGGCTACGGTTGGCAATAAGCCAGGGGGGAGATATGGTCACGCAGTCGCCATGTGTGGAACAAAGTTTTTCGTTTTTGGTGGGCAAGCCGACGGCGAGTTTCTTAATGACTTATGGGCGTTTGATCTCAATTCTTGTGAGTGTCTTTCTCGTATGTATGGGCATTTGTTGCTGAATGACGTACAGTGAAAACGACCAACCCAACTTGGGAGTTGTATTCTCCCAGTGGACCGGATGCCCCCAGGCCAAGAACAGGGCACGTCTGTGTTACACATGAAGACAAGATATACCTGTATGCCCATATCCGATCATCCTAATCATCCTATCGACTCACCCAATATTATTAGATTTGGAGGAACGGATGGTCAATACCATTATAATGATACGTGGGCATTTGACGTCCCGACTCGAACATGGAAGGAATTGTCTTGCATCGGGTTCATACCGGTTCCTAGGGAAGGTCATGCTGCTTTGTTGGTGGATGATATCATGTATGTGTTTGGAGGGAGAGGTGTGGATGGCAAGGATCTAGGTGATCTTGCGGCCTTCAA
>WSTZ01000342.1:11511-21738 GCA_019632295.1 Tulasnella sp. 418 | reverse complement strand
GAATTCAAGAAATATATCGTTCCCATTGCTGAAGTCTGGAGAATTCAAACGTCTGAAGCGAATCGAGTTATTGGGAGCTGCAAAGCTCACTCCAGGAGATGGTATTCAGATTACCGAAGTGCTTTCCTCGGAAGTGGACTTCCTATTTCCAGCACCCGAGTCACCTCCCCTTCCGGGATCTCCGACTCCTGGAGATCTGCCTCCGGAACTGACTGGCTCAGATTCTGATTCTGATGATCCGCCACCGGCAATTGAAAGTTACAACTGAATATCCTCCGGGGAGCAGAGATTGTGGACCACCTTGAACTGCGCTATGACAGACTACTATGGATCCATGTTTCCCGGAGAGTAGAGGAGGTTTCAGGTAGATTTAAATACTGCTATATTTTTTATGCTATATAGTGATTTGTGAAGTACTATGAAGAGTTCCGGTGGAATTTTGCATGATTTGGTAACAGGGACAGTGCCAGTGCCAGACGCCCGTATACTAAAGTGGAACCTATCATATTTCAGGCTTATACCCCATAGCCACTATGCCAGGCAAGGGTTTGAGGTAATGGAAACTAGGAAATTTGGAGTCGAGTCGAACTGTGCGTCGTGGTGTGTTCGAGTGTCACACCTCGGTGACTCCCTCGGTGACTCCACACAGTATGACGGTTGTGTGATCAAAGAACAGCACACGTGTCTATGAACGACAACCACCCGTCCGGCCCACCTGTTCGCCGTGTAAGATGCCGCCAACTCTCTTCAAACAGATTCAAACCCAAGTCAGGCTTTCACTTCTATTGAGACGAGGAGTAAGGAAGAAGGAAGATGACAGCGTCGTCTGTCCACCTACTACGACTGTGCCACAAGCAGCATCACCACTTTCTCCAAGTGCAATTGAATCGACTTGCAGGTCTGATTCAAGAGTGGAAGAGCACGATGTCCTCGCTATTGAAAGGTTTTGGGGAATGCCTACCGAGATCAAAGTGGTGAGCTCACTTTGGTTGCTTACGATTACCTGCGAACTAGAACATATGACCCGCTTCCCTCATCTCCTTTCTCCCGCAAACTCGTAGATCATCCTTGAATACCTCCAAGGAAACCTGAAACAACTCGCGTTACTGTGTCGGGCTAACAAATTTTTCAATGAACTCGTCACGCCAATCTTGTATGCCAATGTCGACCTTCGGTGTTCAAGACCACACAGACCATGCTGTAGATCTGGGGTTCTGCCAGGGAATGACACTCTCAAGCGTCAGATCGCCTACCTTACGACGGTCAGAAAACGACCAGATTACCTAGCAAAAGCGAGACATCTCAAATGGGAATTCATAGCGTCTGGATGGACCGTATTTCCAAGAATGACCAACATCCAGTCCGTCGAGATTACTATGGATGGGGAAACTATAGGTCCAGAGACCATCGTTCCGGTGTTTCCAAATCTCAGGAGGGCTGTATTGGCGGGTTGCTTCTACACTGGAAGCTTGGAATGTATCCTATTAAGTAGCCCACTACTTACGGAGCTTCATCTGGTGGATGCAGTGGTATGTGGTCACTCTACTTCTCAGAATACCTGCTGAATCACTAATATTGTTGAACTGGAACCAGGGGGAGACTGGAGATAGTAAACCTGGCAGGAGTCCCACACTCATACCTTTTCTCGATCTCTGTTCCTCAACGTACGTGCACGTCTTCATGAATTACTGTGACTCTAGACTGAATCCCACTTCATTAGGCCAGGAAAAATGCCTAATCTCAAGATCCTGACACTATCACGTAACATGGTTGAATACACGCGGGATACTCTGGAAGAACCTGAACCTGCTCTGAAGTCTTGGGCGGGTTTTCTTAGACAGTATGCGTATCAGCTTGAAGTCCTGAAATTGGAGCTTGAGAGAGAGAACTATTATACGATGATGAACGCCTATGGAGCCCGAAAATCATTCGAGGAACATATCCTTCCATTGTTGAAGTCTGGAGAATTCAAACGCCTAAATCTGATCGATATTGCTAGGACCACCACTCTCAGTCACGAAGATGCAACTCAAATTGAAGAAGCGCTCCCCCCAGGTGTGGACTTCATGTGGACTCAGGTCTCCCCAGAATCATCTGCATCATTCTGTGGAAACTCATATATTTTTCCGCAAGAGTTCGAACCACCCTTCATATATTCTAGGGGTGTATGCGGTTTTCTGACTCCGTTATCGAGCCCTCCAGGTTCATCGTTTTCATAATAGTATATTATATTGATGGCGAGTTACATAGTACAACACCATACTTTGTGCTGATAGAGTGTTTTGTTATGAAGAACTATAGAGCCTCGTAGTGAGACATGGCATTCTTTGAAACAACGATAGCAATGGCTGACACCTATGTATCGGAAGTTAGATTCCTTTCCTAGAATTTTCTAGTATGTGGGAGACTCCCTACAATGACCAAACCGGAACTTTTCCTTGTACAGTTGATCGTTTCACTGGAAGTACCGAAGGTCAGATGTTCCTCATCAATCACTACCTTTACACTACTTCCAATCAGTCAAGGTCGAGCTCAACATCACAAACGCTATCTCCGTTCTGGGTTCCGAGGAGGCCGAACTTGCAAATCTGCTCACAGGCGTTATCCGACTTTTCTTCTTGTCGACTTTTACAACTACGGCGAAGGATGTGCATGTGTCTTCCAAGTTGCCGCTACTTTGAATGGCGGTCCATATGATACCTCCAAGGCTATTGCTCCACCCAACCCCCTGCTTCATCCTCCGGCAGTGCTTCAACCTCGAGGGTGAGACCAAAGCCCAACGGAGCTTTGTCCGGGCTGGCCATATATATGGATACTTCCTCTATTGTGGGCAGTGTAATGGTTGTTGGTGCTCTCTTGAGCTCATTGCCGGTTATCTAAACTGGGGTCTACCTAGATTCTCTGGTAGTTTATGTAACTTTCATGCCCAATGGAGATTAAAATTGACGTGCAGGCTGCATTGCGCATTGATTTTTTTCCCTCATTTACCTTGAATTTTCGCGTCATATTTCATTGATACAGCATGCTTTTTTACTTTACCGGAACTCTTATTCTTCTTTTTGTCCATAGCATACTTTCATCGCCTCGCAATTCCACACTGAACATTCAGCATTGCATCTAATGGTTGACTTATGGGATAAACAGGTTTGTTTGCCTTGAAGAAATTTGTATCCACACCTTATCACGACATCTCTGAGCGTGCTCGTATGATATGTGGCGAAAGCGACTTATCATTACGAGGAATGAGTGTCACACCCTTGTGACGTATATATTGACTGGTGCAAGTACGTTCTAAATACCACCACCACCACCACCAGACCAGACCCCCATGAAGAAGCGAACTCACAATGAAGTCAATCCTCGATCAAGCCGAAGCAGAAAGAGGAATGTCCAAGATAACGGTTTCCTTGGTGCCCAGCCTGCTATGATTGTGAACGAAACGCCACACACAACTCCATCCCATACCAAACATGAGTCAGGAGAGGAAGAGGGCGATGTCATCACCCTTGAAGGGTTTTTGGGACTGCCTATTGAAATTCAAGTGGTGCGCCCGCTTTCATTATCCAGTCACTTTCATGACTCAAACATAGCCGCCGGCGGACTCATCTCTTTCTATCAAAACTCTTAGATAATCCTTCAATACCTCGAAGAAAACCCGGAACTGCTCTCTATTCTATGTCAAGCTAACAAATCATTCAATGAGCTCGTCACACCGATCTTGTATGCCAACATTGACCTTCGACCTTCAACTTTCGGGCCAGATTCAGTACCCGGATGGCGTATATGCGGTTTCTCGCTTGGTCAATTAGTGAGATTAAGGAATGACAAAATCCTGCAACGCCAGAAAGCCTACATCACGACGGTCAGAAAGCATCCAGAGTACCTAGCAAAAGCCAGACATCTGGCATGGGCACCCACAGAGTCTGGATGGACCATATTTTCAGGAATGATCAATATCCGGTCCATTAACCTCAGTAAGGGTGGAGTAAATACAGATCCAACGACCATCGTTCCGGTGTTTCCGAATCTTAGGAGCGCTCGACTGTCTGGTGGTTTCTCCCCTGGAAGCTTGAAGTGCATTCTTTTAACCAGTCCATATCTCACGGAACTTCACCTGGATGAAGTGGTACGTGGCTTATTTCTATCCTCAGAAATTTGCTGATCTTTCAGTCTGTAACTTAGGGCGAGGGCCAACGAGATGACAAATATCCTTTGACTCAGATATACACGCTCATACCCTTTCTTGATCTCTGCTCGTCAACGTACGTGCGAGGCTTGATGGATCATTAACGCTGATAGACTGAATCACATTCCTCTAGACCAGGAAGCATGCCTGATATTAAGATCCTGACACTATCACGCAAGCGGACCGGATCCACGCTGGAACCCCTGCAACCTGCTCTAGAGTCTTGGGCCCGGTTCCTTCGACAATATGCGGATCGGTTGGAAGTCTTGACGCTGGAGCTTTTCATGTGGGATGATACTGATGCCCAAGACGCATTCAAGAAACATATCGTTCCATTGCTGAAGTCTGGGGAATTCAAACGCCTAAAGCAAATCGAATTATTGGGAGCTACAAGGCTCACTCCAGAAGATTCCACTCAGATTAAGGGAGTACTTCCCTCGGAAGTGAACTTCCTATGGACTCCGGTCTTTCCGGTGGTGGCATCCTCTAGTATTCCCGAGTATGGCTTCATATCACCATCATCCAGCTTTGAGTCACTTCTTCCCGGACCTCCGACTTCCGGATATCTGGCTCCGGAACTGGGAGATTCTGACTATCCGCCAGCCACTGGCCCCTCCTATTACGACTGAACATCCTCCCAGGTGAAGTGATTATACACTGCCTTATATTGCGCCATATACCTTCCACTATGAGGATTAGAGGAGGTTTTAGGTAAATTTACATACTATACCGCCTCTTTGTGCTATATAGTGATTTGTGAAGTACTATGAAGAGTTCCAGTGGAATTTCGCATTCTTTGGTAATAGGGACAGCAGTGCCAGTGGCTGACACCCGTATATGGAAATGATTGAGTTCTCGAGCTTATACCTCATAGCCACTATAGAGACCAGGCATAGGTTTGAGGCAACGAAAAATCAAAACCTTCAGTCGAGTCGAAGCGTACGGATGTTCGAGCCTCACACCTTGGTGACAAATATATCAGATTGGACAGCACACGTGTCTATGACGACAACCACCGGTCAGGCCCACCTGTTTGTCATGTAAGGTGTCGGCATCCTCAAATAGATTCAAACCCAAGTCCTTCAACTTCTGTCGAGACGAGGCGTAAGGAAGAAGGAGAATGATAGCGTCGTCTATTCACCACCTACTACGGTTGTGCCACAAGCAGCATCCAAGTGTAGTTAATCATCTTGCATGTCTGATTCAAGAGCAGAGGGGCACGATGTCCTCGCTATTGAAAGGTTTTGGGAATGCCTACCGAGATCAAACTGGTGCGCCCACTGAAACTCATATTTTTCAGCAAGAGTGCGCCGTCTGAGTTTAATGTAACGAATTATGGAAGTCCCAAGATCTCAGAGTTCTCTCTATCTTCACTGAAGTTTTCTTTCCATTCTTTCCTGAAGCTTATGCGTCGCTAAGACTTATTTCTGATTCATTTCTCTGAATACTTTCGACCCTCCCACCCTCCGATTCAATGATTACTCTTCGTTATTTTTCTCTGAAAAACAACACACATGCGCTAATGCGCCAGTGATTCGAGCCCCCAAGCGAGACTAGCGCCAGGAGACTCGCCCATCGTTCGGAAAGTCCTTCGCTATTCTGGTTTCAGGTGCACGTCTTCCGGTCCTCCGCCCCGGGATCTCCGGGAAGGTGGAGTTTAATTACGTAAGAAACCACCTGACTGCACCTTTCCTCCGATTCTCCGAACGACGAACTCCCTCTCCTTTCCCCTTAACCTTAATTACTAAATATACCAGGATCAGATTTACTCCTTCTTGTTCATTGTGTTCTTCCCTTTTTCTACGTTTCCGAGACTTAGTGAGCGTAGAATCGGGGAACTGCGCACGTGTCTAACCACCACCACCACTAGCTACCCCCTTGGCTGAAGCAGATTAAAACCAAAATCCGTTATATTTAAAGCCGAGGTGTGATGGAGAGTGTTGAAGATAACAGTATTCTCTGTGCCCTCCCTGATCGGGTTACGCCCGACTCACAAATTTCCTCAAGCCCAAATAGATCACGTTCTGGAGCTCAGTCAAGAGAGCAAGAGGGCGATGTCGTCACCCTTGAAGGGTTTTGGGGGCTGCCTGTTGAAATCAAAGTGGTGCGCCAGCTTTCATTGCTTGCAATACCCAAAACAGAGTCGCCGGCGGACTCATCTCTATCTCTTTCTATTAAAACTCTTAGATCATCCTTCAATCCATCCAAGAAAAATGGGAGTTACTCACTATTCTATGTCGAGCTAACAAATCATTCAATGAGCTCGTCACGCCAATCTTGTATGCCAACATTGATCTTCAAGCTTCAAGGCCGTATAGACCATGGCGTAGACGTGGTCGTGTTTTAGGGAACGATAAATTCCAACGCCAAGAGGCTTACCTTATGAGCGTCAGAAAACATCCAGAGTACCTAGCAAATGCCAGACATCTGGGATGGGAATCCATAGAGTCAGGATGGGCCATATTTCCAGGAATGACCAATATCCGGTCCATCGACCTCAGTAAGGGTGGAGAAACAGATCCAAAGACCATCGTTCCGGTGTTTCCGAATCTCAGGAGCGCTCGCTTGTCTGGTAGTTTCTATCTCGGAAGCTTGGAATGCATTCTTTTAATCAGTCCATACCTCGCGGAGCTTCACCTGAATGGAGTGGTATGTGATTTATTTCTATTGGCCAGGATACCTGCCGATCTTCTGAACTGGAACCAGGGCGAGGTCCAAGGAGATATTAAAGATCGTAGGACTCAAGTACCCACGCTCATACCTTTTCTTGATCTCTGTTCGTCAACGTACGTGGAAGGCTCGATGGATCGTCATATCTGGTAGTCTGAATCACAATTACTTTAGACCAGGAAGAATGCCTAATCTCAAGATCCTGACACTATCACGCAAGGGGAAGGTATACAAGCGGGAACCCCTGCAAGAACCAGAACCTGCTTTAGAGTCTTGGGCGCGTTTCCTTCGACAATATATGAATCAGTTGGAAGTCTTGACGCTGGAGCTCGAGATACCATCAATGTTTCTTATTTTGAATAGCGATGCCCAAGACGCATTCGAGAAACATATCGTTCCATTGTTGAGGTCTGGAGAGTTCAATTGCCTGAAGCGAATCAAGTTATCGGGAGGTGCTAGGCTCACTCCAGAAGATGCCACTCAGATTACCGACACACTTCCCTCGGATGTGGACTTCCTGTACACTCCGTCCTCTCCAATATCCTGGACATCCTCCCCTCTTTTCTTCCCTGACTCACCATTAGTGACACCCGGACTTCCGGGACCTCCGACTCTCGCATATCTGACTCCTGGGTACATGACTCCGGAATTGAGTCCTGCATATTTGACACCACCAATGGCAGATTCTGATGATGTATTCAATTGTCTGAGTTCGTTACCTAGTCCTACGGACTTATACTTTCCACTAGAGTAGATCTACAACACCCCGATACAATGGATTGGCATAAGTATGTAGAGTTCCGGTAGGATTTGGCACCTCTGGCGAGACCAGCTTTCCTTTCCCCCCTCCTTCCCGGGTGTATTGAGGCGAGGAACCAATTTTTTTCTAACCTTGTAGTAATAAGTAGATAAGACATTCGAATGATGTCGCATGACCTTTACCCCGCAAACAAAACAAGCGCTCTAGGTCTACTGTAAGATTACCAAGGCATAAGATTACAAGCGAAGACTTAACCGAAGGATTGTTACCTTCTGCCCAACCTTGCATGCGCCTTGTGGAAGGATAGAAAACTCGGGTCGTGGTGAACACCACTCATGTAACAAGCGCCGGCTTCACGAATTGATTCCCCTTCTTACACTTGATCACCCGTCATACCTAGATTACCACTGTATCACATTTATTAGTGTTATAGTCAGCTGAGGTGATCTCATGAGCCTATATCTGGTTATCTAGCACTCGTGCGGGTCCAGTTCGCATTGATGCCTTGACTTTCTATTTACTTTGTCTTTCATGTCATATACATGATCGATATAACATATTGTGTTACAACTGGAGCACTGCTCCTTCTATTTGTCTATACCATCCTTTAATGCGCCGTAATACCACACCCGGGCATTGGTTGTGATAGGTAAGAGGTTCGTTTAGGCCGAAGCAGCTTAACGATCAAATGCCATCAGTAGAAAAACTCCAAGCAGCTTGCATGTGAAGAAAGCATATCTTATGGCCTCAATATTGGAAGACCCTATCGTGTCACATAAAAGGTGACACATTATGAGGGTTGCGGTGCACTCCGTCACTGAGTGCAGGTGTGTCAGTAACAACCCACACGTGTCTGTCACCGACGACCACCACCCAGGCTTAGCTATTTGATTTTCACCATGCCGCAGACTTTGTTGAAGCGGATTCAAGCCAAAACTCGTCGTCTATTGAGTCGAAGCTCAAAGCAAAAGGATATCTCATCGGTACCGAACATTGATACCCCCGCTTCCCCGCTTCCTCCAATTTTCCCACAATCACAATCCACCCTCAGCCTAAGTGAATCAACCTCAGACTATGAGTCTGGAGAGAAAGAAGGCGATGTCGTCGCTATTGAAAATTTTTGGGTAATACCTACTGAAATCAAATTGGTGCGCCCACTTTCATTGGTTACACCACCCGCAAAGCTGGAAACAAGCGCCCCATACCTTTCTACCTTAAACTCATAGATCATTCTTGAATATCTCCGAGGAAACCTGCATTTACTCTCTATATTATGTCGTGCTAACAAATTTTTCAACGCGCTCGTCACGCCCATCATGTATTCCAATGTCGACCTTCGTTCAGGACTACACGGACCCTACGCGCTTCATCGCCATAACTCCTACCTTACGACTACCGGGAAGCATCCAAAGTACCTAACAAGAGTAAGACATCTGGGATGGGAATTTGCGACCTCTGGATGGAATGTATTCCCCCTAATGACCAATATCCAGTCCCTCGAGATCACCATGAACGATGCAAGTATAGGTCCTGAGAACATCGTTCCAGTTTTCCCGAATCTCAGAAAGGCTCGGTTGTCTGGAAAATTCTACATTGGAAGCTTGGAATGCATATTATTAACAAGTCCATTCCTGGAGGAACTCCACTTGGTGGGGGGCATGGTATGTAATCACACTACCTCTCTGAATACTCGCTGACCTTGCGGTACTGGAATTAGGGCGAGGTTGAGAACAACGGAGCTATGACTAGCAAAATCATACCCTTTCTTGATCTCTGCTCCTCAAAGTACGCAGTTGTGATCCATCATGACGGTTTGTGAACTGAATCACACCTCGTTAGCCCGGGAAAAATGCCTAATCTCAAGACCCTAACACTCTCACGCGGCCAATCTGAACACAAATGGTATGCAATCGAAGAACCGGAACCTGCCCTCGAGTGTTGGGCACGATTCCTTCGACATTACGCGCATCAACTAGAAGACTTGACACTGGAGCTTGAAGGAGAGAACTATTACACCTTGATCAATGCCGATAGAGCGCGAAACGCATTTACACAGCATATCGTTCCATTGTTGAAGTCTGGAACATTCAAACGTCTACAGCGAATCGACTTATTAAGAGCTGCCAGGCTAACACCAGAGGATGGTGCTCAGATCAAACAAGCACTTCCGTCGGATGCAGACCTGATGTGGACCCCAGATTATCAGTCTGCCGTTCGCACCTTGCTCTCCGAGTTCTTTATTGTTTCCCATATGACTTGAAACCACCATCATGTCCCTTTCCCCGCAGTGTATTCTGTATTCCATCATCAGCTCCACCAACTCCATATTTTCCATTGCACTAGGTCAGCTTCTATGGTGAGATTATTGGTATATGCAGTGGTTTGTTACGTGTAACGATGTAGTACAGTATGTGTCCCGGTAATTAATCATAACACATTTGAAAATAGCTCTCCAAGCCTTGTAAAGGCACTTCATAAACAGGGCACCGTCTTTTCATACGAGTCAATTCGAGCAGAAGCGGTTTTGACGTCAATATACCGGAGATTAGCGAACATATTCTCGATGGTCACAAGACCAGACATGGAATTTTGTATCGAGGCGGTGAACACA
>WSTZ01000341.1:2640-14483 GCA_019632295.1 Tulasnella sp. 418 | reverse complement strand
ATTGCGCTATAGTGACCCTCATCCGTTCATCTCTTTATTGGTTCCACTTAAAGGCAAACGCCTTCTACCTCGTCTTATTCGACATCTTCCCGAGAACAAAATCTCGCTTCTCACAGCTCTTTTCGTGGCATGCTTTTATCAACTTGATGTGGTTCGAGATGCACCTATCCTTGATGACGTCCTTGGTCAGGGTGCTACTCCACGCTGGAAGGAAGTCAGCTTGAATACGGATGCATTCCTGACCACGGTACTGCCAGCGATTACCGCTGTCCTTGCGGGAACTTCGCTGAGGCTCTTGACCGGGTTCCTCAATATAATGCTAGGTACCGGGAAGGATGCGATCTTACAAATTGCCAAGTCACAGGTACGTAGCCGGAGCCTCGAGGAAGAAATAATCAACTCAACCGATTCATTCTAGCCTGGTGTTGCCCTACTCACCGCTTTTATGGGCCGTGCAGATCAACTCAAACACGAAAGTAACGAACTTGATGGCACCACGCCAGACGATTGGAACAAATGGTGGGTTAACTGTCTCTCAAAATTTCCTTCAACAATTAATCGCTTTCGAGCAGGCAGGCGGCTTTTGATAGCCTGTTGAACTTCCTCCAGGGCTCCATTGTCTCCTTGTTCCCATCTCGTCGGGTCCTCTCTAATCTTCCCCAAGCACCTCTTAACGCTATTCCTCTCGATTTAGATTTGGCAGATCAGATCGTTTGGCAGCTACTAGCCGTTTTGGCCGCGTTAGGTACACAGGCCCAACAGATGACAATGGTAGCCGAACTTCGGGACGTTATTCTGGAAATAGTTCAAAGCGTTCATAGTGGATGGATACCAGATGAGAGGGAGGCAGCGCTAAAACTGGCTAACGTTAACATTCTGCTTCGAGCAATAGGGCTGGATGATAGTTTATTAGTAGCCAACTGACCATCCAATAAAATAATAATCCTAAAACCCAGAAGATGGTCTGCTGCGTGCTACATTAATCACCCCAGCGCTGAGATAGCTCTCTGCTCCCTTGTATATTCCTACTTGGTCTTCATCAATTGCGAAAGAGACAAGATGACGTGACTCTAGATAACGAATCATTGGATTATATTGTGCGTGAAAGAATTACATTTTGCAGCGATATATGCAAGACTGAAAGCTCTCTAGAATACAAATTTTGCTTTCGAGCAGCTTGTCTGCTCAACATATTGATTATTATACATTGCGACAAAGGTGAAAATATAAGGTCAACCAGAAAAGATGCAAAGCACGATACCCCGTGATTTGCGCACACAAAGAATCATATGTCGCTCCATTTCACCAGAATGCACACCTTTATCGACATGCATCATCAGATTAATTGTTACCATGATTCACTATAGTCACTCACCAACCGGAGAAGCATTGACAAAGATTTTCAAGGGACGTCGCCTGTTGAATCAGCTTCTCAACTTGAGCTGGCACCGACAGGGAGACCTCCCGATTGAAATCACGGCCTGAAGATTCTCGTGAGATAAATATGAAATATGATTATTCTGAAGGGTCATACCTGTCAGCTTGTCTTGGACACGATTGTATGCTACCAGGGCTCGATGATTGCGCAATTGATGCTTTGCAGCTGGGTCATCAGTAGCTTCTGCAAGAGCATGATCATATTAGCGTTACTAGAAAATAAGTGGAGATTTTCTTACCATCAAAGATTGCATCCTCATTTACGCGGCGACGTGGAGCAGGAGCGTGCCTAGTCGGCTCAGTTGCAGTAGGGTCCGGTCGAGTCTCTATTTAAGGCATCAATGATTGCTCGTTTGGATATTAGCACCAAGCCTCACCTTTAGGAACGTCTGGTTCTTGAACTAAACGCCAACTTAGCAACGGATCCCAGACAAAAGTTTCCAGTACAGCAAGGAGCGATTCGTTATTGTCTCGAAGCACTTTCATCGTGATCTCACAAGTGTTCTTGTAGCTGCCGTGAATGCCGCTGACCTAAGAAATTGTTAGAACACAGCCGATATACAATGGCAAACCATGACTGACCTCCATTGCATGCGTCAGCATTCTGGTTAGCCTGAACGGAATCTTCTCTGGATACTTTTCTCTATGCATGGCCACTTCAAAGCAATCACCGAAGTCAATATGAACTACTTTTCCAGTAATTCGATCGAGTAGCAGGTTAGATGGATGACGATCCCCAAGCCCAAGGATATGCCCAACCATGCTCGTGACGGCAAGCGAGCGGGTGTAGGTTGATCGCCGTTCTAACCATGCTTCTGAGTTTATGCTCTTCAGCCAGAGTACAGTATAGAGGTCTTGACCTGTCGTATTATCCAGAGCGTATTCGAATACTTCAACCTTTTGCATGAGCATCAGGTTTTCGTAATCAGGTGCCATCTTCGTGACAGGTTTTAGTAACTTCGATAATACGTTCACAAATAACGACTTACCTGAAGCATGAGACGATACTCGATGTTCAGTAGTATCTTCCGACTATCTCGATAATCCCGGACGAGCACATGGAGGGTATCACTATCTTGCACCCAACCAAGCAATCCAGCATTCGGAGCCAATGGAATAACAGGGTAGCGCTGAATATGCAAATGTCGCTTGAAACTATCAGTATCGACGGCGAGAAGAGTGTTGACCAAGCCAAACAATTGCATGACGCGTTCATCTTGACGCAGGTCTTCATGTCCTGTTCAACATAGTCTATTAGACATTCATGTCACACTCTGAGAGCAGTAACGAAACAGTACCTTTCAGAAGGTATTGGTAATCTCGACCGTCACTACCCTTGATGCTGAAACGTCTTGGACGTTGCTTGCTCGTGATGACATTCAGAGTTGGAGCGAAACTTGAGATTCTGATGATCGGGCGACCACTGTGGTATGTCCCTGGAAGGAAATCAGTTTGTATCAAAGCAAGTAAAGGAATTGGGCTAACCAGGCACAGCAAGCTCGAGATTCCGGGAACGCAACAATTCTGGAGATACATATTGGAGATCCAAAGTTGTGAGCTGTGGAAGCTGTCTTTCGACTTTCTTGAAGACCTTTAAACAAAGAAATGTCAGATTTCATGACATTATGTACAGCAGTCCGCTCACGTTGTAGTATATATCCCAAGCCTTATTGAGCTCGCTTGCCTCTCCATACTTCTGGAAACGCCGGCATGCCTCTCGTGCTTCTGCCAGATCTCGTCCAAACACCTGGGCAAAAGACGTTTCACGGGTGGTTTCAGGACCCTTTGGGGGATGGTTCAGTAGGTATCCCAAAATGTATGCGTGTTTCGTACGCACCCTTTCCAAAAGATCATGCAAAGGTTCCAAAGCAGCAATCATTCCTTCGGGATTTTTATCAGAGAAATAGAGTCGTGATGCTTCTTCAAGCCCCTCGTGCCACATCTCATGCCATAGAATAGCGACACGAATGAGCTCCTTGCTAACAACGAGTGCCTATGGTTCTTTCATGAGTTTCGAGGTCCAAAAATTGATGTTTGGGACTTTTATACCTCGTTTACTAGACCAGGACTATGTTCACGCATCTTATCCATAATGGCAGTGGCTGCCTTGACACGAGCTTCGTTCGATGACTTTGATGCCACTGTAAGGGGATAGATCAAGGCTTGTGGGTGAGCTTTGCCAACGTCTGTCAGCAATTTTCCAATCAATCGACGGATGCTAGCACTGGGGGTCTGAATCCTTGCTATGATCTGAGGTAGATTGAGCACAATGGATATTTTGAAACAGACACGAATGCTTACCTGTGGAATAACTTCTAACCAGGTGTCAATGGACACCTTCTCAAATCCTTCGTCCATCGCCAGCCCTATTTTCTCATGAGAACCGAATTTGAACCATAATGTTAGAAGTCGCAGAGTGTCTTGCAACGAATTGTCAGTGCGCAAGGCAATAGACTTGAAGAATCCTAAGTAGAGGCATGTCAGTATAAGTCTCCTAGTGAGGAGGATCGGAAACTGTTACCATTGACGGCCGAGATGATGTACGTCACCAGGCTATCGGCTGGTAAGTCGTCTACCTGCACATCGGGATTATTTTCCAAAAACCCGATGACTTCGAAGTTCGCCAAGGCCCATGTGTGCCAGGCTTTATACCAATCAGAATCATGCTGTGTCGCTAGTCGGTATGCTCCCAGAATACTTCTGATATTCTCCTACATCACACGGAGAATTAGCTCACATTTCGAAAAGAGAACAAGTTATTGAACAACATACCGCATTCCACTCTTTCTTTAGGGCTTCTTGCCATTGACCTTGCTTCAGTCGACAGCGTGCAAGTAGCTTGGACAGTTCCTTAAACTGTGGATCAACTCTTCCTTGCTGAGCAAGCTCTCCTTGTTGGATGTCTGTCGCCAGGTTCTCCGCGAACTGAGTAAGCCAAGCCAAGCTTTCTTCTCTGTTTCCTTTGGCCCACATGAATTTCAAATGCGCATAAAGAACAGTCGGAGGTGCCCGGATTTGTTGCGATGGCTTTTGAATGTGAGAATTAGCACAGATATAGAAAGCTGACTATCAGAAAATGCTTACCGGATCCTCCTGAGTAGGGGGAAACAATGAATTGAGTGTCTTTTCGGCCAAGAACATCCGATCAGATTTCCGACAAAGATTGGCAAATTTAATCCACATCGTTGTATCCTCGTCAGGACTAAGCACCAGGGTACGAACTTGAAGTATGCGCTGCCAGACCTCGACCTCAGGTTGACAACCTCGAAGCCTATCGAAAACTCTTTAGCAAGTTCCACAATGTAGAAAGCCCAAACCCACCGTTTGACCCAAGTCTTCCGCATTGTCGCTTGCCTATCTGGTTGGTCCATGGCTTGCTTGTAGGCGATGATCTCTTCTAGCTCAGAGAGCATTTGCACACGAACAACCACACTAGATATACGGGATAAGCAAAAACCATTGACTGCGAAACGGTAGTGTTTACTCACTTATATGCTCGGACGTAGCTTTCACCAACCATGGATGTCAACTCTGGATCTAGGAGGTCTCTTGCTCGATTGATCTGTTGCAGGGCTTTCGGGAACTGATTCCGGTGCACAGACAGAATGGCCCTGTAAAAGGATCTATCTGCTGAATCCGCCTTCATGACGGCAATGTAGTCATCCATAAGATCCCATTGGTTTAGGGACCAAGCAGCGGCCGCTGCCAAAGGTGCGATTTGCTGACGCTCGTCGTGAGTGGCATTGACCCACTTGCTCTGAACTGCATCAGAAAGTTGCTCCCATTCTCCAAGAGCATGAAGACACCGCATCCTCCCAATGACTATTTCAGAAGAGTCTGGTTCCATATCTAACCTTCTGTTGTAAGCAGCAAGGGCATCCTGCCATCGTCCAAGCTTCTCATACCACTCCTCATGTTTTGCAACGTCGTGTCGGTCTCTTGCAGCAGTGAGAGTACCCCAGGCAGCATCGTGTTGCTGCAGCTTGGTGTTGACATTGATGAGCGCCTCCACAATAGTCGAGGATGTCGGCTCGGAGAAGAACTGGATTTCTTTGTAATGCAGGGCTTTGGCATATGCGTGATATGTTAGGGCATATTCTCCAAGCGTGTGAATCTCGATGGGCAAAGGTTTATCATCATGCTCCATGAACTCAGCCAAGTTGAGGAGAATGACCACAAGTTCAGCAGGAACTCCGGGTGCTGTAATTGCATGTTCAATGCATCGGACCAGATCCTCCTGCAATGTCATCTGTTAGCTGCGATTCGGTAGATTCCTTAGCAATAAGTACCAACCTGATAAGTATCAAAAAGTTCAGTCCAGCATGAGACAAAGGCAGCATTGAAGAGTTCTCGAGCAAGAGGTGAATAGGTGTCAGCCAGGGTTTTGCAGGCTCTAAGAGCAGGGGAAGGTGACTCCTTCATAAATTCAACCGCTAATCGTCGAATCCACTCTAACCAGTCTTCTCTCGTGCTGGTTTGAGAAATATCCCAAGCTTCTTTTAAATGCTGTTGGTTGACGTTCATCTTGGCCGGTTCAGGAGGGGCTTGAGGTTCCGCTTTGGCCTCCATCCATCTGAGTGACAATAAACCATAATCGAACCCATAAGAACAATCGATCACTCAAAACTTACGGTTCCGGAAGTCCCAAATCTTGGTGCAATCTTTCACCATTCAGCAACTTCGCTATCAAGGACTCATATCTCGAGTGCGAAATCCGATGCTTGAGTAGAATCTACACCCAACACGTCAACACTTATTCCTACGTCTGAGATCTGAGAGGGGTTACCTTGTTAATCATAGGAACAAAAATAGCGAAATCACTGCCCAATTGAACAACCAATACGCAAAGAGTGTCCATTATAGCGTTCTTAAGCTCCTGGTTAGCCGTCGCTAGTACCCTCGCGAGAGGGTGGACGATGCGTGATGAGTGGTCGGAAAAGTTGACTTTCCGCGATAAGCCATCGATACATCGAACAGCTGTCACTCGAAGAGTAGTGGAAGCATCCGACCTCTCCAATGTGCGAACTAGAATTGGAATGATGAGGTGCAAGAACTCTTCGACGTTGGATCCAAAGGCATATAGGGCATGGAAGACCCTGATTTGCACGGCAGTTCGCTTTTCGACATGATCACCGTCAAAAAGCTGTTCGGGAAACAAGTTCTAATTAGTAAAAGTACCATCCCGCATCAATTCAATTTACCTTCAGCATTGGAGGCAGAATGGTTGCTAGGAATGGTTTGAATTCTGCATTCAGCGCTCTTGCCAAGCTCTCCACCAGAGCGACAACATGGACCTCCAGCGATGGATAATTCCATAACTCCTTGATTAGCTCTAGCATATCTTCCAGATAGTTCCTAATATGCTGTTTGATGATATGGACGAGGATAGCGAGTTGCTGAAGATGAAACTCCTGCATGCGGGTTGCAGGCGTCCGAATGACGGCAAAAAAGGCTGGAATAATCTTTCGCAGAAAAGTGAGCTAGGGGCATGACATCGCAAAGGCATGACTTGATGACTCACCTGTGGGAGGAAAGAAATGCATTTCAAGCCTTGTGTTTTGAAAATAGCCATGATAGCTTCGATGACGTTGTGGTGGCTGCCGCTTAGAGATGGATCTTTGAGAATATTCAAAAGCGCATTGATCACAACTGCCTGGTAATACTCTTCGGATGATGTTCCAGTTGTGTTCATTACGACTGAGACGTCTGTAGGATTATTTCTCGCAGGCTCATACGGAGCTTCTTCAATGACTTTACTCTGTAAATGAAACAGTTAGCAGGAAAACAACTAAAATGTGATACCTGCATACCTTGCGTTTGTACGGATCAATAGCACCAAGAATACCCATTACCTTGATAGCTTCTCTTCTAACAGTCTGGTTGCTCTCAGTCTTCAAGACCCTTGTCAAGATACCCAGGAGATTGGGGTAATCCAGAATCGGATCAATGACATAGCTGGTGTTAGAGCAAAGCTGGCCCAATGTTTTCAGCGCAGCGTCACGCTTCACGATACTTGACGGATCTTGAAGAGTCTCGATGACTAACCCCATCATTCCGGGTACATGAGCTTGTAGATCTTCACCTCCCACGCGTGCAAGTTCACCGAGACAAGCCAGAACGTTAGACGCTACTGCATTATTGGAATCTTTAGCCTTGGGAATAAGCACTTTGAGCATCGGGAGAGCGTAAGGTTTGATCAGTCGTTGAGCTGCAGCAACCAGCAGACTGAGAAGCTTTGCAGATTCCTCTTTACTTCGGCTGAGAGTACCATTAAATCAATATTGAATCCGGCCTCAAGGAAATTGCACCGAGAAAACTCACATAACAGTGGAATATTCCAATTCCGTTAAAAGTTGTATCAATGCCTTCCGCAGGGATGGCATCACGTAAGCGGGATTATGAACTGCCATACGTCCAATAATGCTAATAGCAGTCTCGCGATTCACGAACACTTCGTCATTCAGAGCTATAAAAAGAGAGCGAACGTTCTCTGCTTGAGATAGGTGTCGATCAAACCTGTCGTCCAAGGAGGAGAGGACGGTTTGCCGGATGTTGGGATCTTTATAACACCATGTGATAAGCCATGAAAGCCATGAAAGCAAGATTTGAATACCAACCTGGATCAGCAATCCCAACAGTCAACAACTTCTCCAACACATCGCTGATAATCTCTATCGAATGATTGCTGACTTGGAAACAGACCGGATCTCTGACGAAAAGCCTGCAGCAAGTCAACGCAGCAGCTCGACGGACTTCGGGGGAGTCATGGTCCAGATACGGCAAAGCGGCCGAACGAACGAACTCGTTGAGAATGTGACCCGTAAAGTCGAATGTTCCCAACGTGGTGAGTGCAAGAGTGAGAATTTCAGGTGGGGTGGCGGTTATAGATGCCGCAGCTGCGTTTGTCATGTTGGAGGTTGAGGTTGGGATAGATGGGAGCTCGGCTCGGGCGGCTACTGCAGGTGCACCCAAAGGTCTGTAGCTTTGACCGCTCAAAATTTGTGAGATTAGATCGAGTAAACGCTCTGTACAATCGCGAGATCAGGGCAAAGAACACAAATGAATTAATACGGCTTGCCTTGGATCGTCTTGAGTAGTGGTGGAATATGTCGTGCGATCTGTACTAAAGCTTGCCGCAGAGGTTCACTTAGACCACAGTTGAACATCAAATCCAGCTGGTCGTGTAAGAGCTTTGTGAGGTTAGGGCCCACAGCTTCGGCCAACATGCCAACGCATTGAAATATCGGTTCTTCCCCAGGGGCGTTCTTCTTCCTAAATGTAGCCAACTTAGTAGTATAATGTATGGCCGTGCTATTGTCCTTACCCTCTTTGTTGAAGTCCCTCCTTGATGCTGGCCATGATAGGTTCAAGGAACCCCTTCATGTCACTACCGACAGCGGCGGCAACATGACCAATAGCAACGAAAGCTAGGCAAGGAATGATGAGCCAGACGTATGTGTGACGTAACATGAGCATTACCTAAAGAGCGCTCTGTGGGCTTCTTCAGCTGACTCAGCAAGTGAGCCATAGCCTTGTGAAGGAATTGATCTGAAAAACTCTGGGTGTCGTATACCGCCAGTGTCGGAATAAGGGTGATCACTGTCTTGCGAATGAGTGAGTCTTTGTGTTCCCGATATCGTAAAGTAGTATCGGCGCTTTCCACGAAGTGGTCCTTCATGAACATGCCGGCGTGGAGGAAGAGCTCTCGATACGTGAGGAGAGAACCGTGGATGGCGTCTGCAGTACCAAGCTTGAAGCCAGCATAGCACTCGTTCAACAACTTGTTGTATATTGGGGATCGTAGTTGGCGTTCTCGGGAATTGACAATGTCTAGACAAGCCGCCAAGAGTTCGGAAGCACCCTCCCTGACGATCACCTGCAAATAAATAGAAAAGGTTAATGCAGGTCATGATCCGTGAAGAAGGTAACCACCTACACGAGCATCCCTCAGAGCTATCCATATGTTATCCACTACAATGGTAACGAATCCATAAAAGTGACCCGGACTATGACGAGCAAGTTCTCGCAAAATCAAGACTGCGGCGTGTCGTCCCGGATCACGTTCTCCTTGGAGCAATTGCAATGCTCTTGGAACTTCGAAGGCGACGAAATGGTCACCGAATGTGTTTCCACCAAACTCTGCAATCCTCCCGAGTGTCTTTGAGGCGGCGATCATGACATTGATGTCGTTGGAGGGCAGCAAAAACTTGACGTAGTTGTACAATCGGAAGAGATTCTTCTTGGCTTCTATTGTCTGGTCACCTTCCACTTCCAATAAGCTATCGATGGCGAGAATTCCACCGAGTTTCTCGTGACTGTTGTTACTGTGTATGAGTTCGAATAGTCGCCGATTGATATGATCATTCCACAGCTTGGCAACGCTGTCTGAGTTCATCTCGACAACAGAAGAGGCAACCTGGTAGAGAGAGTCAGTTTCATGCAGAAAGTGAATCGCAATGAGACACACATATTCAGCCAACTGTGTCGCCGCTTCTTGTCGTACGCTCTCATTTCTGCAATAACGAGCGGTGAATTCGAGAGCAGACAATCAGAGAGAGTTACCAACTTATTTCTCAGACCACCAAATATATGATTCAACACTTCATTTTGAGGTCCACCAGCCTCAGGAGTAGCCATCGTAACGGATGAGATGGAAAGGAAATTAAGATGTGGACCAAAGCGAAAGGGTCCAAAATCGAATAATGTGTATTCGACGTGGGAACAATCAAAACAACCCATCCCGATGACAACCTACTCCACTCAGATTTCTAGATTGTTAGAAATACTCAGTTCTTACTCTCCCCCATTCATATACATACATGATCCATTTGGAGTCCAGCCTTCTCCTTCTGCACACATCGCGACTTGGGCCGACAACCATCAGTCTGATACCGCTCTTGCTACAGTGGACGCCATAGAGTCTTTTTCGCCAAAACTGCTCTACACGAAAATCATCAACTCTTTATCCAGATGGTCGCCATCTTGGAATTCAACTAGTAAAGCTGGTGGAGACTGCTGGAATGGTGGGGAGATCGGAAAGTGGGACCTCACCTGGGATACGTTTGTTGACGCGTTACGAGCCGTGTTTGAACAATTAAAAGAAAAACGCGATAAATCAAAGACTAAGAGAAAGGCTGGAGGACCATCTCAGAACACTGGAACTGTGCCGAACATGATTCTGGTTTTAAATAAGGCCGAACGCTTAAAGGACAGTCTATCTTCCTTAATCGTCCCTATATCGCGTTTAAGGGAATTGGTACGTGATCGTGTTCGGCTTCAGATTTTCATTTCGCTTATATATTTGCAGTCGATGATACAGGTCACTGTTGTGTTTGTGTCAAACTGCGCATGGGACGATATCTCCCCGCCCTGGGGTTCCTGCCCTGATCCATATATGATCTATATTCCCCAACTTACAAAGCAAGAAACTGTACAGCATCTCTCTTCCCTCTTTCCTTTACAATATTTAGAATCAAGCATATCGCCTTACAACCCTATCCTCAAACCTCTATATCCCATGTTCCTGGAAGTTCTCTACGATTCATGTACTACTTACACCTTAGACGTGAAAGAGATGGAGTATGCAGCCCTTGCGATGTGGCCGAGCTTTGTCCGCCCGGTTCTGGAGGATTGGAGAGCATCTGAAGAAACAGCAATGGACGTTGAAATCGAAGGTGCCTCATTCACCTTACCTCCAGACGAATCCAGGCTCGTCCTTATTCGGTTGTTCACTCGCTCGTTCACCGAAGGCTTCAACTCTCTGTACACTAGGTCAATATCTGCTAGGGACTACATCAAGGCTCAAGAGTCATTGCCCGCTTTCAGGATATCCCAACCCTTCACCCAACTTCATCAACCTGGTTCAGAAGCCAATACGCCATCCATGAAGGATGCATTGGCTCTACCCCTTGGAACCAAGTTAATCCTGGTAGCCGCTTATGTTGCCAGCTTCAATCCTGCTCGTTCGGATCTTCGGATGTTTGGTAGACAAGCTGATGGGCCTCAGCACCGAAAACGAAAGACAGGAAGTAGAGGTCCTCGCTCGGGAAGCGTGGCGAAGGTGAGCCCAAATTTTTCCTCCAAATATTTGGCGCTGAGCAACAATCTCAGATTCCACAACGTCTTCTTGGACCATCCCCTTTTGCGTTGGATCGCTTCCTTAATGTTTATGGTGCTTTGGTGGTGGAACATGGTGGCATCGAAGAAGCTGATCCAGGTCAAATTGAAGTGGAGGTCCACAGCGCGGGCGTTCTCATGACTGTTCGTTCAAATGCTGGCTTTTACCCATAGTGACACTGATATCTCTCGTTTACCAGATTTCCGAGCTTATTCAACAACGTCTCTTACTTCGTGCGGGTACTGCCGATAAACTTGATGGAAGCACAACGCTCAAGTGTAATATTGGG